>PVIU01018085.1:0-39970 GCA_004026605.1 Ondatra zibethicus
CCAGTTCGAGTTACTTCGTTGGTTATTCCTGTTCCTGGAGGTAGCTCAGTGTTCCCGTATTTTGATCTGCTCTCTTGGAGTTTGCTGTCTCAAGCCTACTTTGGTCTAGGCTGCTGGCTTTGATCTGTTTCTGTAAATCTTGGTCTGGATCTCCTCTTGTAGATATCCCTGGCTTGGAGTTAGACCTGTTCTGGTGGAGGTCGCTGGTTCTGGATCTGGTCGCTGGGTCAATCCTGATCCACTCGAGTCCCGGGACCGGGTTGACTCCTATCTTCTGCTCCTGGTGGAGCCCGTTCTCTCCTTGCCCTGGGTAGCTGGTTCAGTCCCACTCCGGTTCCAGTGGAGGTCGCGGGCTCTGAGTCGGGTCGTTGGCTCAATCAGTGTCCCAGGACTGGGTTGCCTCCCAGGGCTGGATTTGCTCCTGGCTTCTGCCCCAGGTGGAGCTTGTTTCCTCGGCTCTCTCTACCCTAGTTTTCTGAGCCATCCAAACTCCTCTTCCTGGCTATCCAGGCAGTGTCAAATATGGACTCTCTCTCATAGCTTGGGCTCCATGTTAAGCCTGTCATTGTTTGGCCACTTGAGAAGATCTTAGCCACCATTGCCTCATCATATTTTGCAAGCAGGACAAGTGTGGTTCTAATGTTTGTGACTGACTTGGTGTCCCTGTCCCACCACTGGGAGCCTTATGCAGTTACAGATGTTACCTGGTATAGCCTCTGTATTCTTGATTTCTAGCAGTCCTCACTAGGGTCTCTCTTATAGGTTTCATAAAGTTTTAAATGATACCTTGTGTAGCTTTTGTATTCTTGATTTTTAGGGGTCCTCCCTAGGTTCACTCATATAGGTTCCAGGAAGTTTACACTGCAGTTTCACACCCCTTACTAATAGCCTTCTTCTATTCCATTCCTCCCTTGCTTTCTTCTCCCCCTGTTCTTTGATTATTCACCTGAACCTTACTGTGTTACCATCCTTACCTGCCTCCAGTGTATCCTCAAAATCTATTCTATTTCCTCTTCCCAAGGAGATCCATGCATCTTCCCTACAGGTGTTCTTGTTACTTAGCCTCTCTGCATCTATGGATTGTACTGTGATTAGCAGAGATTACTGTCATTGTACTTTACTTAACTGCTAATATCCACTTATACATGAGTATACCGTGTTTGTCTATGTGCTTCTGGGTTGTGTCAAACAGGATAATAAAGAATTTAAGAAGCTAGACAACAGTAAATTAAATAGACCAGCTATAATGGTGTACACCTCTAAACAAAATTCTCAGTAGAGAAATCTAAAATGCCTGATAAACACTTAAAAATGTTCAACATCCTTAGCCATCAGGGAACTGCATATCAAAACTACTTTGAGGTTTCATCTTAAATATGTAACAATAGTTTAATTAATAAGACAAGTGACAGCTACTGCTGGAAAGGACATGAAACAAGGTGATTCACTTATGTTGCGTGTGTAACCTTGTACAACCACCGTGGAAATAAATATGCAATCCTCAGAAAATTGGGAGTCAATGTACTTTAAGACCTAGCTATTTAAATGATTCTTGGGCACATACCCAAAAGATGCCATCCTAACACATGGCCACTTTCTCAACTAAAAGATGCTCATCTGTCCTAACACAGAGATGCTATCTCAAGTATGTTCATACTGGCTTTGTTCATATTGGCCAGAAAGTACTATGTCTGTGAGAGATTATGTTTAATTATGATTGAATTGGGAAGTCCCTACGAGAGTGGTGCTGGACTCATGAGACAGTGAGTAGGCAAGAGAGAAAGCCAGGAAACAATATTTACCCTTCAATTGTTAGCTTGAGTTTCGATCCCAGGCTTCTATAATGATGGAATGTGATCTGACACAATCAGCCAAATAAACCTGTTCATTGCCTGAGATGCTTTTGATTAGAGGATTTAATGACCCAGCATCAAAGTAAGTTAGAACAAAAAAATTAAACACCAAAAGTGATTTTGTTGTTATGTAGAACCTGGGAATTCTGTCTTTTGGAAGAATGTGGAAAATATCCAGAGGTTAGGTGGCAAAACCATAGGAAGTTGCATACAGAACCAAATTGACTCTTCTTGTAGAACCAGGAAAATGGGAATATTAAGAATAATGGCAGACCAGACTAGATAGGCTCCATTAAAATATTAAGCTAGACGTCATTTTGTGATATTTTGATTCTACAACCTATATTCTGCCTATGTTTAGGAATTCAGTAAAGCAAAATTAAAAATAATGGACTAATTTCTTAAATGGAATATTGAATTTGTTGGATGGTTATCACTGATTGCTCATTTGGGTCTACAGTGAAAAAAGACAAATGAAGCAGAAATAAATGAAAATGAAAAGGTAGTTTCAGATGGCAGTCAGGTGCTAAAAAAGGAAAGTATTTTCAAGCAGTTTGTTGTAGCATGAGGGGCCTGGTTGGTTTCTGTCCTCCCACCAGGTCCCCAGCCATTTAGGTCCCAAGGAAAATCATGCAGAGTCTACATTAGGTTATAAACTGATTGGCCCATTAGCTCAGGCTTCTTTAATAAGAAGCTCTTGTAGATTATATTAACCCATTATTCTTATCTATGTTAGTCATATGGCTCAGTACCTTTCTCAGTGGGGCAGGTCACATCCTGCTTCTTCCGTGGTCTGGGGAGGAATGCCGAGAGAGCTTACTGCTTCCCAGAATTCTCCTATTCTCCTTGCTCCGCCTCTTCTTCCTGTCTGGTTGTCCCACCCATACATCCTGGCTAATGGCCAACAATGTTTATTTAAATCATGATTGACAGAATACAGACAATCCTCCCGCACCAGTTTGTCACCATTATAAAGAAGGCTCTTGCTATGGAATGGAAGCCTGTCAAGCTGCCCTAAGGGTAAGACTCTATCCAGCAAACCTTCAGTTTATGGAAGGAGTAAGAAAAGCGATTCTTAGATCCAAGAAGCACATTCATACAAACCTCCTGCATCTGTGGTCAAAGCACACTAGTGTCCATCCCAATTAAGAACTCAAACTTTTTGGGATCACCCATCATGTCTTGACCATAGAAACAATAAAGAATCAAAACTTTAAGGTCATGGATTCTTAGTTTGTGATTACAATCCAGCATGGTTGCAGGCATTTATGTTTGGCAGAGTCAGAAACCCAGTGAGTTGACTGTAAGAGTTCATTGAATGAAGCTACATAGAATGAAGCTTTGTGTTACTGGTTCTTTTTTTCTTTTTTTAAACTCTTTACCACCCAATCTGCCACCCATCTCTCAAATAAATAACACACATGGAGGCTTATTCTTTCTTATAAATGCCTGGCCTAAGATTGACTACTTTCTAGGCAGTGTTTTGTTTTGTTTTGTTTAATTTTCCTATCTACTTTTTGTCTCTGGGGCTTTTATCTTTCTCTTAACCTTGATGACTTTCTTTCATTCTTAACCCATGGCTTGCTGTGTATCTGGGTGACTAGTCCTGATGTCCTCTTCTTTTCTTGCTCCTCTTTCCTTTTTTCCTCCCAAATATCTTCTTCCATTTGTTTTGTGTTAACTGCCAGATCTGCCTAGCCTTTCCTGACAAGCTATTGGATGTTGTACCCTTTCTTAGACCAATAAAGAATTTTAGACAGGCAAAGTATCATAGCTTCACAAAGTTAAACAAATACAACATAAAAGACTTCAACACATCATTTCATCATCATAAGAAATGTTCCACGGCATACGCAAATATGACACATCTTAAAATAATATTCCACAACAGCCTGGGTTGCATTTTGAGACCCCAAGATACACAAGCTATGAGACATCATCCGTGGAGACCTAGCTGCATATAGAGAGTGGAAGTTACCAAAGGGAGAGATGTATGAGAAGTTGCTGGGATACTGCTGTCTAAGCCTTTGAAACTGGAACCCCATGCATTTGAGAGGCAGCCACAGGAGTTGATGGTTGTCCTGCTGTGCGTCAGTCTTGCCTTTGTCCAATCTGCCCTCACTGTATCTCCATTTCTCTCTTTTGGAATGTGAATGGTATTCTGTACCATGGTATGTTGGAAAGATGTGACTTGTTTTCTGATTTTAAAAGATGTCACTCTCAAGAGATTGTCTTGAATGTCAGAGACTTTGGACATTTGAACAGTGTAGGGGTTGTTGCAGACTATGAGGATTATTCAAGTGACTAAATGCATTTTTGTCATGGACGACCATGAGCCTATATTGACCTAAGTCAGAATGTTGTTGATTGAATGAAAAATCTCTCAGAGAGGATGATGTATTTGAACACGTGTCTCTCCTTGGTGACTTTCTTTTAATTGCCCATGGTCAAAAAGGGTATCTAAAATCTGAGGGTAAAGAAGTCTACTCACAACAAGTTCTGTCTGTCCATGTTTCTTTATTCTTCTCTCAATCCTTATACTTCCTTGTTTTTTCTTGTTTTACCTTTTTCTACCTCGTTCTTCCTTTTATAAACATTCTCAGTTATATATATATATATATCCTTAAAATCAGGAATTACCCAACCTAAGCAGGATCCAGGACAAGAATTCTGTTGCCCCATAACAAATCAGATAAGAATTTTCACACACACACACACTCAGAGAGAGGGAGAGAGAGAGAGATCTGGGACTGGCTGGTACACATCTGGTGAAGTCCTTATTGGAGAAAGTTGGTTATGAAAGGAATTAAATCATTAGCAAATTTTAGAGGGGCAGGTTAATGTGCTTCACTACATTTTTAGGTGGTAGAAAAAGCTAAAAGTTTATTTTCAATAAAATTATAAATCGGGCATAGATTGTTTAAATCAGCCTTTCACTTCTTTTCTACCAGCATGCCTAGAATTGAGTAAACAAGCAATCTAAGTAAATGTTCATGGGGAAGCTAATGGCTCCTGAATCTGATAGCACATACACAAGATGCTGCAATTTGTACAGTCTGAGATTTGGAGTTAGTCTTACTAGTAGCTCTAAGCAAAGAAGAGACCCAGATGTCTATTATTAATTCTGGGCTAGGCTGTTATCAGCCAGTCTGATTGTGGGTGGTGGTGTTGTGGATCTTTCTCCGATTTGCAGTTAATTATCTCTTCTGCTGTCCTTGAGAGTAAGACAGAACCTGTAAATTTCCTGAACTAAAGTCATCAGTAAACTGAGGTGAGAGTGACCATAAAGAGTTAAATCCAGTGCATACTTTTTCTTCAGTCTGTCTGAGCAGCTATGATTCAGCCACTCTCGTCAAGTAGTAATTCTGTGTCCTTGGCTATCTGTTAATATCTTAAGTGGAGTTATCTTGTATTTACCCTAAGCACTGACCAAATAATTAGCTGTCTGCTGAAAAGATAATTTCAGGAAGGCAGATCTCAGAGTTTACTTAGTAAACTGAGCATGCATGTGTACATTTTAGAATGCAGTGACCTATGATGATGTGCACATCAACTTCACTTGGGAAGAGTGGGCTTTGCTGGATCCTTCCCAGAAGGAGCTCTACAAAGATGTGATGCTGGAGACCTACAGGAACCTCAGTAGTATAGGTAAGACTCAATTTTCCTTCTGACTTTAAAATAAGGGGACAATTGTTCCTTTATTATTGATGCTCTTTTGTAATTTGAGAGAGAAGGATGAAGTGAATGAATCAGGCATGGTTCTAAGGTTTACTGAGGATAGTAAATTAAATTTTAGATAATTTTTGTAGTATAACATACATTTTCTGATACTATATTTTAGGATACGGTTGGGAAGATCATAACATTGAAGAAAATTATCAAATTTCCAGAAGACAAGAGAGGTAATTTTCATGTGCAAGCAGATACAAATGTGGCTCTGAAGAAACTGTAATGTGTCCTGGAAGTGTTCAGCAAAAGCAACAGTGTAAATAACCACAGCTTAAAGTTCATTGATGATTAACAAACACTCGCAAAAAAATATACCTCCATTTCAGGTAGGGGAATTGAATTTGCAAGGCATTTTTTTAGGAAAGAAGACAGAGGATAATGCCTTACTAGATATCACCATTTGAATCTTTGTACCGTGAGAGCTATGCTGTAGAACTCTCCATTGCATTTGCTTCAGGCTGCTCATATTACAAAAGGATAACACATTGAAGTGGGGATAGATATATCTCCAATCCTTCTAATAAGTAAATATTCCACAGTCAAGCTAGTATTATTCTTATAGTTGTGATTGTGCTATGTTTAATGAAATGGTGAGTTAGAATCAAGAGTCAAGGTGCAGTTGTTTTAGAGAATCACTATACTATGATCACTTAATCACTATACTATGAGTCTCTGAGGAACAGAAAATCAAACTGTGTAAATTCAATCTGTAAACCTTTTATTTTTTTTCTTTTTATATTTTTATTTTTTTATTTTATATTTCCTTTACCAGTTATATCATTCTGGATACACATCATATGAGCACAGAGACATGCAAAGATGTAACATACCTGTAGTAGGAGGCTGCTTATTCTTTCCCAGCTCCTCATACCACAACATAACTCAGATACTATATGACTTAATTCACTGCTTGTCCAGTCACTTAACTGTATTCCTAGCTACCTCTTACATCTAGAACTAACCCATTTGCATTATTTTATAGTTTACTGTGAGTGTGTGGCCAGTCGGCAAGGTTCCAATAGGCAGCTTACATCATTCCTCTCTGGGATTTCCATGGTATCTCCCAGATTCTGCCTTTTTTCTCCCAGTATTCAATTTAGTTTCCCCACCTAACTTTACTCTGCCCTATCACAGACTAAGGCAGATTCTTTATTCATTGACCAATAAAAGCAACAAATACACAGAAAACCTCCCACACTACATACCTCTCTCACAGAACAATTGGAAGATAAGTAGCAAGCAGTCCTCACGTTCGGTATACTTTCAGTATTTGATTCAAGTATACAGGTGATTGGTTTTCCAGCTTCATTTTTAATCTATCAACAAACTCATATTGAATTAAAGCCATATGAGTTCGATGACTGTGTAAATACCTCTGGTTGTCCCAGCTCACTTAACAAGTGATTCAGAATAAAAGAAAAATTGTGGATGCCATAAGTGTGGTAAAGCACTAAGATTTTCCAGTTCTCTTCACATGTGTGATAAACCTTATGTAGAGAAAAGTTTCTCTAAAGGTGAACCATGTAATAAAGGTATCCTCAAAGATACAAAGCATCCTTTAATGAAGGGAAACAACATGAGTTTAAAGAGTAATAAAACCTTAATATCTAATTTCTATTTAAAATTGGAACAAATTGTAATTAGTTCATACACATATAAAGATTCAACATTTGTATGGAATGTGGTAAAGCTTTTACATGTGCTAATTATCCTTACAGGAACTATAGAAACCAAACTGAAGAGAAACCTACTGAATATACTCAATATGTTGAAGCCTTTGCATATGGTTGTCATCTTCAAAAGCATGAAAAACCACATACTAGAGAGAAACCCTATGAATGTAATCAGTGTGGTAAAGTCTTTGCATTTCCTAGTAATCTTCAAAACCATGAAAGAACACATACTGGAGAGAAACCGTATAAATGTAATCTGTGTGGGAGAGCCTTTGCAATTAAATGTAATCTTCAAAGTCATGAAAGAACACATACTGGAAAGAAACCCTATGAATGTAATCAGTGTGGTAAAGCCTTTGCACGTCACAATTCTCTTAAAAGTCATAGAAGAACACATACTGGAGAAAAACCCTATAAATGTAATCTGTGTGGTAAAGCGTTTGCAGTTCAACATACACTTAAAATCCACAATGAAATACATACTAAAGAAAAACCCTATGCGTGTAGTCTGTGTGGTAAAAGGTTTCATTATCACAGTCGTCTTCAAATGCATGAAAAAACCCATACTGGAGAGAAACCCCATGAATGTAATCTGTGTGGTAAAGCCTTTGCACGTCGTGGTCATCTTCAGAGTCATAAAAGAACACATACTGGAGAGAAACCCTATGAATGTAATCAGTGTGGTAAAGCCCTTTCTTGTCAAAGCTCTCTTCGAAGGCATAAAAGAACACATACTGGAGAGAAACCCTATGGATGTCATCTGTGTGGTAAAGCTTTTGGACATCTTCGTTATCTTCAACGTCATGAAAGAACACATACTGGAGAGAAACTCTACGAATGTAATCAGTGTGGTAGACCCTTTGCATATAAGTTTAATCTTAAAATTCATAAGAGAACACATACTGGAGAGAAACCTCATGAATGTAATCTCTGTGGTAAAGCTTTTACAGTTCCATATAAGCTTAAAGTCCATAAAAGAACACATACTGGAAAAAAACCCTATGAGTGTAGTCTGTGTGGTAAATTGTTTCATTATAACAGGCATCTTCAAATGCATGAAGGAACCCATATTGGAAAGAAACCCCATGAATGTAATCTGTGTGGTAAGCCTTTTGGACGTCTTAGTCATCTTCAGCGTCATGAAAGAACACATACTGGAGAGAAACCCTATAAATTTAATCAGTGAGGTAAAGCCTTTTCTTGTCAAAGCTCTCTTCGAAAGCATAAAAGAACACATACTGGAGAGAAACCTTATGAGGAAAGCAGTGTGGTAGAGCCTTTGCATGTCATAGTTCTCTTCAAGATCATGAGGGAACACATACTGGAGAGAAACCCCCATGAATGTAATCCATGTGGTAAAGCCTTTGCATGTCAAAGTGTTCTTGGAATCCATAAAAAAATCACATAGTGGAACCAAAGCCTATGAATGTAATGTGTGTGTTATAGTCTTTGCAAATAACAGACATCTTCAATGGCATAAAAACAAATACGGGAGAGAAACCCTCCAAATATTATCAGTGTGGTAAAGCCTTTGCCCATTACACTCTTCAAATGAATAAAAGGACTCATACTTGAGTGAAACTCTGAATGCAGTCAGTGTGGTGAAGCCTTTGTTTATCACAGTCATATTCAAAGGCATAAAAGAACACAGTCTGGAGAAAAACTTATCTAATCAATGTGGTTAATCTTTTTTTATCATAATAGTTATCTTCAAATGCATAAAAGAACACATTCTTGAGAGAAATCTTATGGATTTCATCAGTGCAGTCTTCAAAATCATGAGAAAAAGTCATCCAATTTTGAAACTCCATAAATGTCCTCAGTTTAAAAAAGTTTTTCAGCCATAAATTTTTTGTGTACATTCAATTTGATAAAGACTTTGCATATTACAATTGTCATTGTTTCCTAGAAAGGATACTGATGGCCTCTTATTGTAAAGTATTTGGTAAGATCTTTAGCCAATATTCTCACTGTGCTGATATTTTGTTTGTGCTTTAACATGTAAAGCTTACCTGAAGGTCAGAGTGCTGTGATAGGCAGTAGTTAGCCACAGAGCGCAGGCAGTGGTGACACACACCTTTAATCCCAGCAGTCAAGAGGCAGGGCAGGTGGTTCTCTGTGATTTCAAGGCCACCTTGGGCTACACTAGATTGACCAGTCTAAAAGAGAAACAGCAAGGCAGTCATGGCTCATACATTTAATATTGGAATTTGTGAACCATGTGCCGCAGGTGGAGACAGGATGGTATATGACTTGGCAGAAAGAAGAACATAAGGGAGGAGGAGCAAGGAGCTCAGCCCATTAAGACTGAGAATTTGTAGAGACAAGGTCTTCCCCACTTTGTTCTGAGGATTTGGTAAAGGTAAATGGCCTGTCTAATGGTTTGCTCCTTTATTTCTGTGATCTTTCAGCATTTACCCTGTTAGCTGAGTCCAGGTTTATATTACTAAGACTAATTAGAAATTGTGCTGCAACTTACAATCAGTTAAGCAACAGTAATTTTTCTGTAGAAATAAATTGACAGTGTCAACAATCTCTTCAAAGATTATGATGTCCGTTTTTATATTGTGTGCACTATGAAACTCATAGAAAAAGTGAATTCATGAATTTTTGATACCTTATGTATAGGCTAAAAGGTTAGCCATATGAATACATTCTGACCTTGAAACCAGGGCCAGTAAAAGAATCACACTCTACCTTTGACCAACTGAACATAAAATCAATCGCTCCATATGCTTGAAACCAACCAATCCCTGAACATGAAATCCAGCCAATCTCTGAACTTGTTTTAATTGAGCAATTGAAGTCTGACCGATTCTCACCCTTAAAATATTATCCATGGAAAAACTCTGTCCCTAAGCAACTCTATATCAGCCCTGTGGTTGTTGAGTTAGCAGGTGCCCTTTTTCTACACTGGCAGAGGCAGTCACTCTCCTGGATTCCTCCCTCCCAAATAAATCTCTTGAGTGAGTTTTGGGTAAAGACCTTGTGTCTCTGGAGTGGACCAGAACCTCCCTGGTGGAATGGAGGAAAGAAACAGTGGCAGCTCTGCTGGGAAACTCCCCTAGGGGGACACTCATAAGGTTTCTATGTGAGCAATTATGAATTAATAACTTTTGCAAGTAGTAATTCTATGTCCTTGGATACCTGCAAATATGTTAAATAGAATGCTTTTTCCTGGACCCTAAATGCTGACCAAATATCTGTCACTAGAGATAATTGTATGATGGCAGATCTCTGTATTTCCGTAGGAGAGAGGAGCAAATACCTAATAGTGAGAAGCAGGTGTCTTTACCAAATGACTATCTTCACACATAGCTCAAATAGTGCTGCACTGTGGGAATCAATCCCAAGATTGTATAGAAAAGGAATAGCTACATTGAGAAATCTTACAGCGAGGAACATCCACTTTATTCATTCATAAGGCAATAATGACAACATGCCTTGCATCTTCCAAAAGAGTCCCTGACTCTGATGGGTTGACCTCATGAAAAAAAATGGCTGAGTAATTACTGTATAATATTTTTGTTTTATAGCACTACCTTTTATCATATCTATGTCCTACCTTTTCCTTTTCAAAGTAGATTCAATAATCTACCCTTTTATACCATTATATCTTATCCCACTTTTTCTTTTCAAAACAAGAACCCTGAATCTAATCAACTTTATTTAAGTCTTCTTCTGATTGTAACCATAACAACCTATAACCAACCCCTCCCCAATGACAATTATCCATAACTCATTTTAAGTGGAGATTGTTCTTTTGTTTTGTCGAATACTCATACAGAACCTATATTAATTACAGCACTGCTTGGCCCAGTGGCTCAGGCTTCTTATTAACACTTACATCTTAAATTAACCCATTTTTATTCTGTGTATATCCATGAGGCAGTGGTTTACTGGGTAAGGTTCTGGCATCGGGGTCCTTCAGTAGTTACATGGTGTCTCCCTGACTCCACCTACTCTCTCTGTATCTCTGTTCAGATTTGTTTGCTTCTCTCAGTCCAACATGGTGGAGGCATCTTTACCACCTCTGCAAGCCATGCTTACTTCCCCAACTCCAGGGACACAGCAGGTCTATGTTGCCATTAAGGAACTTGTAGCAGACTGCTCACAAATCCAATTTATTCCATTTAAGTGCAAGACCTCCCCAAAGACCCAGAGTTCGTTCTTGCTACCAGGACAAACCAGGAAGTCATATTAACAGAGCTGTTCAGTTTTTGCTGCTATTGCTGAGTCAGGAAGCCTTCTCTTAAATCATGCCACTGCTTGCTTCTAGCAAACAGAGCCCCAAGAAAATGCTGCTACCATGAAGCTGTGCTTAACTCTGGTTTGGGGGGGGTCTAGAATTCCTTCCCCAGGTTTTATGTGGATCTAGTTGTCCCATGTTGGCATGCCATTTTGTATTCAGAGATTGTGCTTTTGTTTTCCAGCTTCTCAGACCCAAATAATCACACAGAAATGAAATTAGAATACTGCTTGGCTTATTAGCTCAGGCTTCTTATTAACTAACTCTTACATATTAAATTAACACAGTTCTATTATTCTGTGTATCACCACGAAACTGTGGCCTACTGGGTAAGGTTCTGGTATCATGCTCCTTTGGCAGCTACTTTGTGTCTCTCTGACTCTGTGCCTTCTATATCTCTGTTTGAATTTTCCACCTGGCTTTTCTCTGCTAAGCCATTGGCCAAAACAGCTTTATTCATCAACCAATAAAAGAAACACATATACAGAAGGACATCCCACATCAACCCATTGAATGACCAGAAAACACCCACCCCACCTTTTAAGAATGTGAGTTTCATATTTTAAATTTATTTTCTGCTGTCTGGAGGCAATGGCATCTTTAGGGGATTTTGAGAAGGAAAATTTGGGTTAATTGTCAATTCCTGGGACAGGTAGCTTTATCGTTTGCTTTCTAGTCTCTGCATAATGGGAAAGTGCAAGGATTGTCCCAAGTCCTAGCTAGAGTAGTTTATAAGGCAGGATCATCTCAGCTAGCACCTTGAAATCCTCCTGAGCAATTTGTATTCCAAAGCCAATGTTTAGGTGATCATTTCAGCTTGGTGATGTTATCATAGTCCTGGTGGAATTATCATTGTAGGGGTCCATCCTCCTTTTGAAGACTCCAAAGGTGGCTGTTAGGTGTAGTCATGGTTCACTGTAGAAAACTGATACAAACTCAAAGTTGAAATCATGTATAAGAAGGTAAATGAAAGCTTTTTCTAGAATTAGTACTCTATGTGGCCATTAATATCATGACAAAAGTTTAATATGTATCTATTAATCTTATAAAATGTATACCTTAAGAAAAACCATTGAAGAATCAATATAAAGCCAAAAGTTTAGGATATTTCTTGCAATAATATAGTCCGTAAATGTTTGTTTTTATTCTGTCCCATATCTGGTGACTCTTCTAGCATGTGATAGAGATTTTGGATTTTACTTTAGTGAGCATGCTTGGGTTTAGAGTAGGAAAGAGCCACACTCCAAATCCAAAGCCAGTTTTAGTTTTTAATTGCACTGGAACTCCAAAAAGACCATTTGCATTATGTTTCTGCAGATAATAGCAGAAACAAACACCTGGGAAGATTTATGAAAATTTATCCTGTTGGAAATGTGGTATACCAATAGGCCAATTTACTCTTTTTTTTGAGCTATTTTTTTTTTCTGGATGATTTGTCATTTTTTCTTCAGATGTCTCATTTGTCCAGTGTAAGCTAAGATTCATTGGGTAGATGCCTTTGTTCTCCTGAAAAGAGAAAAAACAAAACCCTTCCTCAACCCTAATTTTGGGGAGGTTTTTCTTTTGGCAATTTATTTCTTTTCTTTTTTCTTTTGAGACAGCTTTTCTCTGTGTAGCTTTGGTGCTTGTCCTGAAACTAGCTCTTGTAGGCCAGGCTGGCCTTGAACTCACAGAGATCTGCCCTGCCTCTGCCTCTTGAATGCTGGGATTAAAGGTGTGTGTCACCGCCACCCAGTATTGGCAAGTTATTTCTGATCAAATGAAAAACATTTATCAGTTTTATAGGTTAGGTTAGATTAAATGTTCATGCTGCTTGATGAGCTATCATCTCTTCTAAGAGGTGCCTCTTGCTCAAATCAAATCTTTATCAATTTTGATGGCATCCATAGCTTTTCTTCTCCTATGGAAACAAAAGCAAAATCCCTTCCCCAATATTACACATGTCCTGGTTTCTAATCTAAGGTCAGTACATATATAAAGTATATTGGCTGATGTTGACTGAATTTTCTGTCCTGCCTGGTTTTCATAATTGTTAAGTCCCAAAGAAATCACACAGAGGTCTACATTAATCATAAACTGATTGGCCCATTAGCTCAGGCTTCTTATTAACTCATAACTTATATTAGCCCATTATTCTTGTCTATGTTAGCTATGTGGCTCAGTACCTTATTCAGTGGGGCAGTCACATCTTGCTTCTTCTGTGGTCAGGTCAGGACTGCAGAGGAATATGGGCTTTCCTCTTCCCAGAATTCTCCTGTTCTCCTTGACCTACCTCTACTTCCTGTCTGGTTGTCCCACCTATACTTTCTGCCTGGCTACTGGCCAATCAGCATTTATTTAAAATATAATCGACAGACTACAGACCACTGTTCCACACCACTTCCCCACCCCACCCCCTTTTTTTTAAACAAAGGAAAATATCCATAGTCCATTTTTTGGAAATGTGGGCATAGTTTTCCAGGCTACTTCCTGCTGGTTGAGGGTGCTGATAATCTTATGGGGACCTAAAGAAAATTTATAATTATGATCAAGTCATGACTGGAGCAAGTATCCTGTAAGGCTTGATCATCTCAGGCAGCAGTCTTTAATATGTTCTGGATGTAGAACTCTGACATCTGGGCCAGCTGTTCCTACTGGAGATTTCTCAGGTGGTCTTTCTTGATCAAACCTGATTTTTCTTAACTCAGAATGAATTGTCAGCCTCTCATATCCTGTGGAAACATAAGCAAATCCTCTTCTCCACAGTAACATACCCTTTGACTTCAATTTTGAAGTCAAGGTATTTTCAAAATACCTATCTTGGATTAATTCACCACACCTTGAGCTCACAGAGTTCTGTCTGCCTCTGTCTCCCAAGTGTCGGGATTAAAGGTGTGTGCCATCACAGCCAACTACTCTCTCTCTCTCTCTCTCTCTCTCTCTCTCTCTCTCATTTTCAGGACTTTAACCTTTCTCTTTTCTCTCCCAAGCCTGAATATTCTTAACACACTGTAAAACATTTAGAGGTTTTCTTTGTCTTTGAATCTCTCTTTCCTGTATATCTGCTTTTTTCTGACCACGTGAGTCTTGAATTTGCTAGACAGTATGGCTAGGATTTGACAGCTGGATCTAGCCCATTCCTTAGCTTTCTGAGATTCCAGCCTCATGGCAGAGGTACCAGCTGTAACCATGTTTATTGCCACAACTCTATGGCGTTTTAAGGTCCCTGCCAGCAGCAAGCTGCAACAGTGCTCACAAACCACACTCAAATTGTCTGTAGCTGGACCTCCTGCCTGAAAGAGTCAGAGTTTGTGCTGGCAGGACGGCCCAGAAAGCCAGCATTTTAAAACAGCACAGCTTTTTTCCTGCTACGGATGAAAACCAAAAAGCATGCGGTCAGCTTTTTATCAACACCATTTAATTGTTTTGTGGCAGGACCTCTTAAAAGAGCTGCAAGGTTTTGCAGCTAAAGCTGAGTCAGGAAACCTCTCTTAAATGAGGGTGCTTACCTCTAGCATGCAGAACAGACCCAAGAAATTGCTGCTACCAAGAATCCATGCTTAACTCTATTCGTTTTTATCTAGAATTATTTCCCAAGCTCTGTCAGGCTTTATGTGGATACAGTTGTCCACGTGGGCACCATTTTGTTGACTGAGTTTTCTGTCCTGCCTGGTTCCTGCAATCATTAAGTCCCAAAGAAATCACACAGAGGTCTACATTAATCATAAACTGATTGGCGCATTAGCTTAGGCTTCTTATTAACTCTTATAACTTATATTAGCCCATTATTCTTGTCTATGTTAGCTATGTGGCTCAGTACCTTATTCAGAGGGGCAGTCACATCTTGCTTCTGTGGTCTGGTCAGGACTGCAGAGGAATATGGGCTTTCTTCTTCCCAGATTCTCCTGTTCTCCTTGACCCACCTCTACTTACTGTCTCATCCTACAATAACTTCCTGCCTGGCTACTGGCCAATCAGCATTTATTTAAAATATAATTGACAGAATACACACCACTGTACCACACCAGGCTGATTTAATTCTGTAGGTGTTTCTACTGTCCAACCTCTCTACAGATGTTGTTTCTCTGTCATTAGCATTTTGAACATTCAGTGTTAATAAAACATTATGCAATCTTTGTCTGAGGGTCTTTATCATCCATTTATGTTTATTTAACACATCCTTAGAGTTTGAATTGATTTTTCTATAAATGCCTGCCCTGTAAGGTGTGGTATACCTGTAATATGCTTTCTATTGTAACAAGGAAATACTGTTTCATTTTCTTAGAGACATATGCTGGAGCATTGTCTGTTTTTATTTGTACAGGTATACCCATAATGACCATAACTTATAGCAAATGTGTAATTACCAAATCAACCTTTTCCAAACTTGAGCAGTTGCTCATTGAATATCTGAATAGGTATCAATGGTATGGGGTATGGTATACATATTTTAATTTTCCAAATTCTACAAAATCAAGCACATCCATCTGCCAAATTTCATTTCTTCAAGTACCCTTTGGGTTATTTCCTGTAGGTAGTAGTGTCTGGTTGTGTAAAGAGGATATTTCCTTATAATTTCCTTGGCTTGTTACCTTGTGATGGAAAAGTTTTTTTTTTTATTTTAAGCCCTTTACTATTGGCATGATTTTTTTAATATGAAATTCTGAGAACTTCACATTTCAAGATTGCCTTGTGCTACAGGACCTGATGGGATCGGATGTGTGCCACTGACAATATACATAGTACACAGAAATGGATAAGTAGGACTGTCAAATCTTGCCAAGACAGGGTAAGACGGTTTTGAAAAATTTCCTGCCTCTGAAAATGGTCTGTCAGGTATTCTAGGCCTTAGCCAAAGTTGGTTGTTTCAATGTTGCAAATGAGATCACCCAAAATCACTTTGGGTGATTGCCCAGGTAGCCAGTTGTCTCTGTCATTTGTTGTACATTTGGAAGTTGCTTGATTGCACTTCCTGCTTACTCAAGTAATATTATTTCCCTTCTCAGATCTTCAATGGGGTTGAAGACTAGATAGTTGTAGTTACTTTCCTCTCATGACTTGGCCAAGTTATTTATCTTACAAAAATTAAACTAGTTAGGATAGGATAATTATTGAATATATTTGTTCTTATTGTATAGAATTTTGTATTAGGCTTAGAATTCTCTTATTTAAACAAAAGGGGGAGGTGCTGTAGGAAGTCTTACAGTTTGTGGTTACCCACCTACTGATGCAGAGCCTACGTCTGCCCCTTCTTCCCTGGCCGCTCTTTTGGCTTGCTGGATTCAGTCTTTGTTCTCCGTTCAAGCAGAGGATACTGATTTGTGAGTTTACCCCTAAATAAATAACCATCTATTTCTCAATTCTGAGCTAGTATGGGATTTCTTTTAAGCTTCATTTCCACAAATGTGTGTTATGTACATGTGATGAATCCTATTCCTGATCATATCTTCTAAATGAATAAGTAACAAAGTCTATTCTGTATCATCTGGTATAAATTCAGTGATTGCAATATATAAAACAACTCTTTCTGCATATTGGAACTGGGTAACTATGACAAGAGGTTCTTTAAAATCCCTTAGTAACATGATAATAGCATATAATTCTGACTTTTGGACAGAATCATAAGGGCTTTGATCCACTTTATTTTAATTTTCTGATTTGCAACCTGCCTTTCCTGGATTATTTGCATCAGTATAGATAGATGCCATATACCAAAATTAAATCAAGACCAGGTGAGCAATTTAAATAAAACTATAAGATGTGAGGAGATAGAAGCTGTTATCAAAAACCTCCCAACCAAAAAAAAAAAAAAAAAACGCCCAGGGATGGATGGCTTTAGTACATAAATCTACCATAACTTTCAAGAAGAGTGAATACCTATACTCCTGAAAGTGTCCCACATAATAGAAACAGAAGGGTCATTGCCAAACTTTTTATTAGGCTACAGTTATCCTGATACCAAAACCACACAAAGACTCAACCATGGAAGGGAATTACAGACCAATCTCACTCATGATCTAATTAAGAGCAGAGTCAGGGATCTAGGATGAAGATGAATCTCTTCTCAGGTCAAACTTCCTCTAGGATATTTGCAAAATCAAATGCAATATGAGAAAGTCTTATATATTAGTTCAAAGTCTATTACTTTTTCAATAAAATAAACATGTACCTTTTTAAAATCCCTTTTGAATGTTCCTTTTTCTTCTGAGTCAGAAAGGTTCATAAGCAAGTAGACTAAATTTCTTGAACTATATCAAGTGAGAGTTGGACTCTCTCCTGTGCTGGCTATCTGTGTTCTGCAGGAGCAACAACAATGTCCCTCCTAACTGTGTAGAATTTCAGGTCATTAAGAAATAAATAGCAGTTTATTGGGTAAACACCAATGAGACATCATACAATATAATTTCTAAAGAGAGCATTCAAAATTTAGGCCTAGCTCAGATTTGTGCACTGAGTATCAGGTCTAAGATATCAACATGCTGGCTGCTTTATTTGTAGACAGATAATATATCTCTTTGTAAAGTTGATGATTAAATCATAAATTACCACATCTATCTGATAAATCTGTGAAGCTCCTGCAAACTTGGCAGCTTGCAGCTCTAATTCCAGAACTCAGGAAGCTGAGGCAGGATGAGCTCAACTTAGAAGCCAAACTGAGTTACATAGAGGAAAAAAATCGAAAATAATGAGAGAAATTTTAATCTTAGTTTATATCTTCAATGAAAAGATGATTTCTATAATACAACAGAAAATTTATATTTAGAACATCCTTCTAAATAGCACCAAAATGCTTAGTACTGACTAGATCAGGCAAGGCCCCCAGGATTATTATGATTATGTATTTTAGTAATTGCTCATTCATAATAGTAACTTGAGCTGAAAGTATGTAAGAGTAGAAGAAGAGAAAATGAACAAAACAAGACTGCATCTATTATTAATATGGTATGGACACATAAATCCAATGTGGAACGTAGAGTTGTCATAATTTTCCCCACTGGTGGTCCCAGTGTTTGGAGGGAGAGACATTGTAGCCATGGTGTCATCTGAGAGTATTGGAGGAATCATTTGTAATTTTTCATCATGTAACTGAACACAAATACTCTCAGAGCATAGATCTCCTCTGTGGATTTTCAGGACAACAGCTGTAGATTCCACTGATGAGACAGGAAGTAATTTTTTTCACTTGAACCAAGAAAATTATTCCAAGGGTAATTGCCATTGAGCCACTGCTTATAAACATCTCAGTGGATGTTGAGCGTGCTGTCAACTGAATACCCATTTGGGAGCTATGCCAATTCTTTAGCATTTGGCATGCTGTTATGAAGGCCTTGGTTAGAAAATATGATAGTAGAGGTAGGTTGCTCCAACACCTCCATCCCATCAATTGGACCCTGTGAGCTACAAGTCCCACTCAGCCACAAACCCTCCTATCCCCTGTGACCTCAGATGAACTCTGAAACACAGGCTGAAATACACAGACAGGAACAAGAGGTGAGTGACCATGCACCCGGCAGGGCACCCCACTCTCTAGGCCCTCCTTACCAGAGCAAAATCCCAGGTCCCTTCCACACCTGCCTCAATTTCTCTAGCCAGCCAGCAGGCAGTTTTTGTGCAGGTGCTGTTCCAAAACCCCCACCCCATTGATTGGACCCTGCAATGTACAAGTCCTCCACTAACCCAAACCCTCCTATTCCCCCACAACCACAGAGGAACTCTGAAACACAGGTTGCAACTACACAGAAGACCAAGAGGTAGACTGTACCCAACACTCTCATCCCATCAATTAGAGCCTGTAAGCTACAAGTCCCACTCTGACCCCAAACCCTCCTATCCTCTGCAACCTCAGAGAAACCCTGAAGCTTAGGCTGTGACTACAGGGAGAGGTCCAAGAAAGGAAATCTGAAGCAGAGGGTGTGACTGCATAGAGTGGACAAAGAGACTGAACCAAGAGCATAGACCAAGAAAGTGGATCAGGAGAGCAGGCCAAGAGAGACCTCAGTGGCTCACTGAGAGACAGAAAGTGACAGTACAGAGCAGAACAAAAACAGTTCCCAAGGACACAGACAGTCACTGCAAGGATTGGACCAAGGGGCAAAGACAGTGCCAGCAGCAATTAGAGGAAGAGATGGATAGGTGCCAATGCAAGAATTCATTCAACAACCTAAAAAGCAACAGTTAATACCAGAACTCAGTGGTCATACAACAGAAAGACGTGATCATCCTAACCCAGAAGAAGCAGAATAAAGTGATTTTAAACTTTACTTCATGAGGATGGAGGAGACCTTTAGAGAGGAATTTTAAAAACATTTTGTAAAGAAATGGAGGAAAAGAGAAACAACAAATTGGAAGGCATCAATAAATCAAAGAAAACCAAAAAAAAAAACCCAATCAAACAGGTGAAGTAAACCATTCTAAACTCAAAGACTGAAGTACAGGCAATAAAGAAAACAAACCAAGAGAATTCTAGATATGAAAAATCTGGGTTAATGGATGGGAACTACAGAGGCAAGCATAACCAACAGAATACAAGAGATGGAAAAAAGAATCTCAGGTGTGGAAGATACTATAGAGGAAATAGATTCATCTGTCAAAGAAACATTAAATCAAACAAATTCTTCACACCAAACATCCAGGAAATATGGGACACTAGGGAAGGACCAAACCTAAGAATAATAGGGATAGAAGAAGGGGAAGAACTCCAGCTCAAAGGCAGAGAAAATATATTCAACAAAATCATAGAAGAAAACTTCCAACCTAAAGGAGGATATCCCTATGAAGGGACAAGAAGCTATCAGAACACAATATAAACTAGATCAAAAAAATCCCCTTGCCATATAATAATCAAAATGCAAAGCATACAGAATAAAGGAAGAATATGAGGAGCTACAAAGTAAAAAGGTCAAGTACCATATAAAGGCAGACCTATCAGAATTAAATCTTACTTCTCAATGAAAACCATGAAAGCCAGAAGGAACTAGACAGATGTGCTGCATACACTAAGACTCTACGCATACAAGCCCACATTATTATATCTAGCAGAGCTTTCAATCACGAATGATGGAGAAAACAAGATATTCCATAACAAAACCAGATTTAAAAAATACGTATTCACAAATCCATCCCTACAGAAGGTACTAGAAGGAAAACTCCAACCCAAGAACGGTAACTGCACCCACAAAAACACAGGCAACAGATATCCTCACACCGGCAAAACCCAAACACTATTATGAAAAATAACAGAAATGAACAATAACTGGTCATTAACATCTCCTAATATCAATTGACACAATTCACCTTTAAAAAGATACAGGCTAAGAGAGTGGATACAAAAGCAGGATCCATCCTTCTGCTGTATAGGAGAAACACACCTCAACCTCAAAGGCAGACATTACCTCAAAGGATTGGGAAAAGATTTTTTAATCAAATAGACCTAAGAAACAAGTGGATGTAGCTATCCTAATATCTAACAAAATAGACTTCAAATTAAATCAATCAGAAGAGATGGGGAAGTACACTTTATACACATAACAGAAACAGTCCATCAAGTCTCAATCCTGAACATCTATGCCCCAAATGCAAGAGCACACACATATGTAAAAGAAACATTACTAAAACTTAAATCGCATATCAAACCCCACATACTAATAGTAGGAGACTTCAACACCCCATTCTCCCCAATGGACAGGTCAACCAGACAGAAACATAACAGAGAAATAAGAGAACTAACATATGTCATAACTTAAATGGACTTAATAGACATCTACAGAATGTTCCACCCAAATACAAATAAATATACCTTCTTCTCAGTACCTCATGGAACCTTCTCTAAAACTGACCACATTCTCATTAACAAAGCAAACCTCAACAGATACAAAAAA
This sequence comes from Ondatra zibethicus, assembly GCA_004026605.1. Lineage (NCBI taxonomy): Eukaryota > Metazoa > Chordata > Mammalia > Rodentia > Cricetidae > Ondatra > Ondatra zibethicus. Next base: position 21,362 of record PVIU01018085.1, read on the forward strand.
ATTGGAATAAGTCCCTATATCTTGTCAGATCACCATGGTTTAAAGTTAGAATTTAACAACAATAGCAATGTGCAGAAAGTCTATGAACTCATGGATATTGATTAGGGCGCAGTTGACCACTCCTGGGCCAAGGAACAAAAGAAGAGAGAAATTAAAGACTTCCTAGAATTCAACAAAAATGAAGGCACAATGTTTCCAAACCTATGGGACACTATGAAAGCAGTGCTAAGAAGAAAGTTAGTAGCACTAAGTGCCTACATAAAGAAAGTCCAAAAAGCTCACGCTAGTGACTTAACAGCACACCTGAAAGCTCTAGAACAAAAACAAGCAGACTCACCCAGGAGGAGCAGATGACAGGAAATTATCAAATTGAGGGCTGAAATCAATAACATAGAAGCTAAGAAAACAATACAAAAAAATCAATGAGACAATGAATTGATTCTTTGAGAAAATCAGAAAGATAGACAAACTCTTATCCACACTAATCAAAAAGCAGAGAGAGTACATGCAAATTAACAAAATCAGAAATGAAAAGGGGGTCATAACAACAGGTGCCAAGGAAATCCAGAGAATCATTAGGTCATTCTACAAAAGCCTGTACTCCACAAAATTGCAAGATTTTGTAAAAGAAATGGACAATTTTCTGGATAGGTACCACATACCAAAATTAAATCAAGACCAGGTGAACAATTTAAATAGACCTATAATGTGGAAGGAAATAGAAACAGTCATCACACGTCTTTCCCCGCCCCCCCAAAAAAGCCCAGAGACAGATGGTTTCAGCTCAGAATTCTATCAGAACTTCAAAGAAGAGCTAATACTTATACTCCTCAAAGTGTTCCACATAATAGAAGCACAAGGAACATTGCCAAACTCTTTTTATGAGGCTATAGTTACCCTGATACCAAAACCACACAATGACTCCACCATGAAAGAGATTTACGGACCAATCTCACTCATGAACATAGATGCAAATAATAATAATAATAATAATAATAATAAATACTGGCAAACCAAATCCAAGAATACATCAAAAAAATATCTACCATGATCAAGTTGGCTTCATTCCAGAGATGCAGGGATGGTTCAACATACAAAAATATATCAGTGTAACCCACCATATAAATAAACTAAAAGAAAAAAAAACATGATCATCTCACCAGATGCTGACAAAGCATTTGACAAAATCCAACACCCCTTCATGGTAAACGTCTTCGATAGATTAGGGATACAAGGAACATGTCTGGATAAAATAAAAGCAATATGCAGCAATCTGATAGCCAACATCAAATTAAATGGAGAAAACCTCAAAGGGATTCCACTATAATTAGGAACAAGACAAGGCTGTCCACTCTCTCCATATCTATTCAATATAGTTCTTGAAGTTCTGGATAGAGAAATAAGACAACACAAGTAGATCAAGGGGATTCAAATTGGAAAAAAATGAAGTCAACCTTTCCCTTGGTAATGGAAAATTGACAAGATCTCCTGACAAAATCGAGTTGGGAAAGGAGAGAGGGCAGAATGGGAAGAGTAGGGGAGAAGGGGAGTAAAGAGGAGAACTTGAAAGAATGGGATAGTAGAGATGAAGGGAGGAGAGAGATGGAGAGCAAGAAAAGAGGTATTTTGATTGAGAGGGTCATTATGGGGCTAGCAAGGAACTTGGAATTAGAGAAATTCCCAGGAATCCACAAGGATGACCCCAGCTAAGACCCTAAGCAATAGTGGAGAGGGTACCTGAACTGGCCTTGCTCTGGAGTCAGATTGGTGAATATCTTAATGTACCATAGAACCTTCATCCAGCAACTGATGGAAACAGAGCAGACACCCACAGTGGAGCACTGGGCTGAGTTCCCAAAGTCCAGCTAAAGAGTGGGGTGAGTGAGGGTACGAGCAAAGAGGTCAAGACCGTGATGGGGACACCCACTGAAAGAGTTTAACAGTTTACCTGAGCTAATGGGAGCTCACCAACTCCAGCCAGACAGGGAAGGAACCAGCATGGTACCAAACTAGACCCTCTAAATGTGGGTGACAGTTGCGTGGATTGGGCAGATTGTGGGGCCACTTTTAATGGCACCAGGTTTATCCCTACTGCGTGTACTGGCTTTTTGGGGATCCATTTTCTTCGGATGGATACCTTGCTCAGCTTAGATAAAGTAGGAAGGGCCTTAGTCCTTCCCCAAATTAATGGGCTTCACCCTCTCAGGAGTGTATGTGGATGGGTGGGGCAATGGAGTGAATAGGAGGAGGGAAGGAAGTGGAAACTGGGATTGGTATGTAAAATGAAAAATGATAGTTTGTTTTCTTTTTATAAAAACAAAAAGAAAACATGATGGTATTCAATTGAAGTGATGCTATAAAATTAAATCAAGTTCATGTGTGTACCTTATAGAGAGTAGCACCCTGCTTCTTTGAATACATAGCATAGGTTACTTTTCCTGTGTTTAGCCATTTCTGAACATTCATTGTACATCATGAGGCTAAATCGTATGTAACAGAGATTCTTAATTTCATTGATGTTTTGGAATCATTGCATTATCACATGTGTTGGAGTTGTTCGAAAGTATTAGGATGTGTTGAAACACTTTTTGCTCTAAAATTTCCCCTTCTAAATTTTACATAGAAATCTGTTTTCAACTTATCTTTTAATAAACTTGTTTTTCAAAAGCCCAATTAAAATGTCTGCATCTCTAATTCTATTGTCTATTTCATGAAGGTTAGATTTTAGACTCATAAAAGAAGATTTGCGAATTAAAGTCCTTCATGTGTGCCATCACCCAGGGGGTCTGTTAGGTGTGTAAGCAGTAACAAAGGACTCCAACAGTGGTAAAGGTGACAGAGAACAGGAGGTGCAGAGAGCGTGTGGGCTAATTTATAATGAGGGTGTTCAGATGAGACGGAAAGGATGGAAAGCATGAAACTCTTGGTGTTCCCTAGAGAACATTTTGTGGGTAGTCGGTGTCCAGTTGCTAAAGCTATTTTCTAAATTTATATTTCATAGTGTTAGAAATCTTGTCTTCAGGAGGAAGACAGTGAACTCTAACACAGGATGCCTAGTTTATTAGGTATGTAACAGAATAAGTCTATATTTTATACAATACTTTATTATTACACGTTTGATATTATTGTGTATACACTGTTAAAGACTGAAATTAAAAGGGTGCTATGAGATTGCAAAGTAAAAGAGATCTCACATATGCGGTCTGAGACAATGGTGATTCTGAAGCTGCCACTGTGTGGCCAATCCTTTAGTCACTCAGATGGTTTATGGGCTGCACCTGTGGTGTGCTCGCAGGCTCAGACCTTGGATTTCCTGGTCCTCAATGGTGGCACTCTCAGGGAAGGTGGTGTGGCTATTCCTGGAGGACATATGCCACTGGGGGCAGTCTCTAAGGGTGCACAGCATTGCCGCACATTCTCTTCCCTGCCTTTGCTCTGCTTCCTGCTTCTGTCACCAGTTATGTCCTCCTGCCTGGATGGATTCTTATCCCTCTGGAACTGAAGCCAGAAGAAACTGTACTTGGTGTTTATCCCATCAACAAAAAGTAACTACCACAGAAGTAGGTACCAGACAGTGGGCTGTTGCTCTCAAGAATGTGATGATGATGTTTTTCAGGGGAACGTGTAAATGCTTGGGCCTTAAACTACAAAAGCAACAGGATGCTGAGTCTCAAAGGTCATTTTGCTAGACACTTATTATTATTAGAGGGATATGGATGATGGAGGCCACTCTCAAGGTACCAGAGGGGAAAAATAACAGCACCTGCATTGGAGGACATGCTTGTGACATTTTCGCAAAATATCTGGCTGCCTCTGCCCTTGTCCTACTATCTTTCCAGACACTAAATTAAAAATTAAGGAACTCATACTTTTGGTGAGAGAAATATGAAAGACAGAATGTTACTGAATCTGCAACATTGTTTTTGGTAATAATGAGTATGGAGGTCTGCAATGACAAAGGGAAAGTAGGAGAGAATGGCATAGACAGATACAGCTGGAAGAAAAGGTAGGGAGCTTACTTGCCATGGCTCCAATTGTTAAGTATGTTCACCCATTATGGAGAGGCATCCTGCTTGGCATGGATCAATAGGGAAGGTGCTGTAACAGCAAAGACCAGTGGGTGCTTCCATTCCACCCAATCAGCATCTGAAAGAGCCCTGCTACTGCTGGGGTTCAAGGGCCTTGAGTCCATCCCAAGCTGGCAGCAGGCCATGGCAATGGCAAACCAGGTGGTGCTGTCTTTAGAGACATGAAGGATGCGACCGTGAGGACTTGTGTCTGAAATCTCTTCCCATGATATTTCCCAGAGCTGATGCCATTGTGTGTGGTAGAGGAGTTCCTGTGTGAAGGTACTTAGAGGGCAAGGTGCTGTGTGTGTGTGTGTGTGTGTGTGTGTGAGAGAGAGAGAGAGAGAGAGAGAGAGAGAGAGAGAGAGAGAGAGAGAGGGTATTGCTAAAGTTGTGAGAGTGAAACCTGTGTTGTAGCAGAGATCTCAGTTGGGCCATGAGACACCTGCCCAGAGAGCTAATGAAGTAGGACAATCTTCACTACCATGTGGACAGAGCCTGCAGAGTCTAGATAGCTAAATGTGGTGCTTTGAATGAACATGTCCCCAGCAGGCTCAGGCGTTTGAACACTTGTTCCTGGTTAGTGGCACTGTTTCTGGAGGTGGTACAGCCTTGCTCGATGAATACAACACGGAAAGTCCATAGCCTCACCCGACTTTCAGGGCCCTAACTCGGCTTCACGTTCGAGGTTTCAGATGTGGTGGCCAAGCTTCCAGCTCCTGCTCCAGCTCCAGCTCCAGCTCCAGCTCCAGCTCCTGCTCCAGCTCCTGCTCCAGCTCCTGCTCCAGCTCCAGCTCCAGCTCCAGCTCCTGCTCCAGCTCCAGCTCCAGCTCCAGCTCCAGCTCCAGCTCCTGCTCCAGCTCCAGCTCCAGCTCCTGCTCCAGCTCCTGCTCCAGCTCCAGCTCCAGCTCCAGCTCCAGCTCCTGCTCCAGCTCCAGCTCCAGCTCCAGCTCCAGCTCCTGCTCCAGCTCCAGCCATTCCTCCCCTCTGGGATGGACACTTACGCTCCGGAATTATACGCCATTATACACTCTTTCTTTTGTAATTTGCCTTGGTCGTGGGGCCTTATCCCAACAATGCAAAAGTAAACAATTCCATGCCTGTTTTCGTTCTTAGGTGATCATAATTAAATCATTCATGCAGCTTCAGAGAAATGATGGCTATAAATGCTGCTACAGCTTCCCCTACCTTTAAAACAGATGCCACGACTAGTATGCATTCTTTCCTCAGATTTGCTTCTTTCCCCAAGTCAGGTTTACCTTTCAATCTTTGGCATGCTGTGATATTTGCTGACTTTCTAAATATTCCTTCTGCATTACGTCTGTTTTCTTTGAGAAGTGAGAGCATAACCTGTGTGGGGAAAAAATAAACACTTGCCTTTATAAATCCACTCTTGCAGAGCACCAGCATGAGTCTTTGTGAAAACCAGAGCAATGTGTGGGTCTTTAAATTAGAATGATGCCTGTAGATTCATATAATTGAAAGCTTAGTCACCATATACCTGAAAGGATTAGGAGGTGTCGCTTGCTGGAATAAGTGCATCACTGGGGTTTGGATTCGAGGTTTCAAAAGCCCAAGTCAGTCACAGCGTCCCTCTCTTCCTGCTTGAATCTGATGATGCTACTGGCGTTCTTCTCTCCAAACTGCTCTAGCCTTTCATGATGAGAACTGGGAACATGCTTGAAGCATATTTTTATTTTCTTCTGCACTGACTGATGATCTAAAATCAATCTGTGCCTAGTCCTGGACACTGTTCCTTTCCTGTTCTTCCTATGCATGCCCTTCCCCACAATGTCATCCCATTTCCTATTGGATTCTTCTCTGATTGTGACCCCATTCCTACTTTCTTTTTTTTTTTAATATTTCTTATGGTTTATTTAACTTTATTTTATGTGCATTGGTGTGAACATGTCAGATCCCCTGGAATTGGATTTTCAGACAGTTGTGAGCCGCCATGTGGGTGCTGGGAATTGAACCCAGGTCCTCTGGAAGGGCAGTCAGTGCTCTTAACCACTGAGGCATCTCTCCAGCCCCCGCCCCATTCCTACTTTCATTATGTTCCCAGGCTCCTTATAACAAGGCTTAAATCACTGTTTACAAGGGCCCTTTTCTAATTGTATTTCCTTTCGTTTCCTTCTGTTTTGTCTTCTTATTTTCAGCTTTCAGTATAGGCAGTGCTAGGAAGCCATGGGACCTGCAATCTATCCTACGTGTGGTTCACCATGGAAACTTGGGTACCATACACAATCTAACAGGAGCTCCAAGTTGCTGAATTGGCAGAGGCTGGATTGTAACAGTCATGGTTACTGCCAGCTTTTATGACTTATTTAAGGATTACTCTACTATCCTTCATGAAGCTGATCTAATAGACTGGTGCCTGTGCATGTAAACATCATTACAGTGTGTTTCTACTGTATTTGTAGTTGTATAGGCCAAATCTGGGTCATCCATTTGCATAATTTGTCTGGTTATAGGATTAGTACTTAGCAAAGAAAGAGTTTTCTACTTAAGCTCCTGAAATGAAAACCAAACATTCCAGATAATTAGATTATGAGAATGATCAGACTACAGTGAAAGGGCCGTGAAGTTATATCTGATACCAGTGTGGAGTTGAAGGCGGAAGCTAGATGTGAGGCAGAGTTATCTGAAGGCATCACATCTATAGAGCAGATCATAGTCATACAGAAAAGTCAGTGTGGATCATTGCTGAAGAAGTTTAGATATAATAGACATAGAAGAGATGAGACTCTATCTTCCTGTTATGCTTTCTATGATTCATCAAAACATTGGGATAATATTCCTAAGGAGTGATACATGGTGGCTTCCTCAGCTAAGTAAAGGTTTGTTTAATAATCCTCCACTTAGAGAAATAATTTAATGAGGATGTTTTACCATCCATGGAATTTCTGCTCAGAGGGCCATAGAAGAAAAAAAAAGGATGCTTTCCAGAATTGATATAGGCAGATTATCATCCTCACAAATAGCCTCTAAAGAATTATAAAAGAGGTGACCAGTAGTTGCGGCTGGACTGTTGGGAAATGCATAGCCATGGCAGGTGGAAGCTCCTCACCGAAACATCCGACTTTAGAGAGAGCATCTTGTAACTGTTTTCTCTGAATCTGAGGAGAATGGAGAGCATGTCAATAGTCATGATCTCTCAGGAGAGCACCATAGCATATGCATAAACAGGTTACATATGTTAAGTAGTTAAACCTGAACAGACTTGTTATATAGAAGGTGGTTGGAATTACACCACATGCTAGTATTTACCTGTTCACTTGATGTGTTAGTGTTTTACTCAGCTCACTGTACACGGCAGTACACAGGAGGGTAATGTATCCTGGCTCTGGAATCTAACAGGAAGTTGGTTACTCAACTGTAGATAAGTGCATTTTATTTGTAATTGATTCTGAAGTTGGGAAGCAAGTAAGGACCAATGCATGGAATTTCAAAACGGGATACTGAACACATGGGGAAAAGGGAACAATGGAACACAAAGATGAAATAGAGTATTATGGGAAGGCACTATAGTAGAATGCATACAAAAAAGAATAATTCTAAATATGTTCTGAAAATTTGATATGGTAATATATTAATATGTAAACTTCCTAAAATTTATTCATTCATTTATACAAAAAGAGTTTGAAGGAGTTATCTTATAACTTGGTGACAGTGCACCTGCTAGACTACACAGGTAACAAATAAAAAGTTCAGTGCCAGAAACAGGTTAACTGAAGTTGAAGAACCGTGAGATCTCACAGAACCCCAAAACACACAGGCCACTGCCAGTAATGTTGCTTAGCCTCTGGAATTTGTGTCAGACTCCATTGCTGGACTCCCAGAAACTGAGAAATCAGTCTGGAACTGATACGACTCTAACTGAGCTCTGCTGTGCTCTGCCCTCTACTGGAAGAGAAAGAATCAACAGAAATGCCCAGCTCTAGCCCTGGGAATTACAATGATGTTCGTCCTGGCAAGATGTAGCCAGTGGAGCAATAGTGGCACACTGACATGGGACTTGCCAATCACGTTCTGAATGGATTTAAGATCAAACGGAGATGATGGACCCCACGCCTGGCACCAGTTTTGGTTTATGGGTCAGAGGTCACAGTGAAAATTCTAGTATTATTATTATGCTAGCTGCACATAACAGTAAACTGACTCCTGTGTGTTTTAGACCCATAGACCAGTGCATCTCACGGCCCCTGTCAGAGAAGTCTTTTTACAGTTCATGGTGATCAACATCCATTTCCACAACTGGCCAATGTGCAGAGAATAAGTGTTTTTGGCAGGCGGATTCCTAAATATGCTGTCTATTTTATTTTCCCTCATATCAAGCCTCAAGTATTATCACAAAAAGAGGGCAGAATGATGGTCAAAGGCATAACAGTTTTGTTACGACATCAACAACACCTTTTCTACACATAATACAGCAGTTGCAGCTATGATCTCTGAAACAGTTGTTAGAGTATGTCCATTGATGGGACCTTCTCCATCAAGGAGGGAGGTAGGCAGACAGTCCCAGGCCTAACTGAGGCAGTGTACACAATTGATAACTGCTACAATGTTGAGATTCTGTTTTCATTTAGGGATGTTGTATTTTGTCGAAAGCTTTTTCAGCATCTAATGAGATGATTATGTGGTTTTATTATTCAGTTTGTTTATATGGTGGATTATGTTGACAGATTTTCATATGTTGCACTATCCCTGCATCTCTGGGATGAAGCCAACTTGATCATGATGGATGATGGTTCTGATGTGTTCTTGGATTCAATTTGCCAGTATTTTATTTAGTATTTTTGCACAAATGTTAATGATTGAGATTGGTCTGTAATTCTCTTTCTTAGTAATGTCTTTATGTGGTTTGGGTGTCAGGGTAATTGTAGCCTTATAAAAATAGTTTTGCAATATTCCTTCTGTTTCTATTGTGTGGAATAATTTGAGGAGTACTGGTATTAGTTCTTCTTTGAAAGTCTTGTAGAATTCTGAGCTGAAACCATCTGGTCCTGGGCTTTTTTTGGTTGGGAAACTTTTTAAGACTGTTTCTATTTCTTCAGCAGTTATAGGTCTGTTTAATTTGCTTATCTGGTCTTGATTTAGTTTTGGTAAGTGATATTTATCCAGAAAGTTGTTCATTTCCTACCAAACTCACTATGTAGTCAAGGATGATCATGCATTCATCCTCCTGACTCTACCTCTACCCCTCAAATGCTGGGATCAAAGGTGTGGCTCACCACATCTGGTTCCTATGGTGCTGGGGATGGAACTCATGGCTTCATGCTCACTAAGCAAACTCTACTGATTTAGTTACATCCCCAATCGTGGAAATTGTGCCACTTCAGTAATACCACTTTGGGGTATATCCAAAGGATGCTCAATCGTGCCACAAGGACATGTGCTCAACTATGTTCATAGCAGCTTTGTTTGTCATAGTCAGAACCTGGAAACAACCTAAATGCCCCTCGACCAAATAATGGATAAGGAAAATGTGGTACATTTACACAATGAAGTACTACACAACAGCAAAAAATAACAACATCTTGAATTTTGCAGGAAAATGGATGGAGCTAGAAAACATTGTTTTGAGTGAGGTAACCCAGACACAGAAAGACAATTATCACATGTACTCACTCATAGGTGGTTTTAAAACATAAAACAAAGAAAACCATCTTACAAACCACAATCCCAGAGAACTTAGACAGCAATGAGTATACTAAGAGAGACTTACATAGATCTAATCTACATGGGAAGTAGAAAAAGTCAAGATCTCCTGAGTAAACTGGGAGCATGGGGACTTTGGAGAAGGGTTGAAGCAGGAGGAGTGAGGCAGGAAGGGGAGCAAAGAAAAATGAAGAGCTCAATAAAAAGCCATAAAAAGAAAAGATATTAACAAATTAATGCATGCTATTTAACCAATATGATTGCTTTTTCTCTACACATATGTTCCTGTTGACTACACTTACAATTGTGTCAACAATACAAAAACCACAATCAGCCAGGTGTTTTTCTTAATGCCTGGTTTTCCAGAACACAATTGTTACAATATGTCCATTGATAGTCCCTTTCCCATCAAGGAGGGAGGTAGGCAGGCCTATCTGAGGCAGTGTATGCAATTGATAACTGCTGCAATGTTAAGATTCTATTATCATTAAGGGTGTGGCCTGTAGTAGAGAAGGACCATGTTGCAGGCAATGACTTCTTCCCAAGGGCATATGGGAAACACAAATTTGATTTGATATTTCTATGTTTGAAAACAGTGGTTTTTAATCTTTGGGTCATGACCCAGTGTGGTCACAGTTCAGATGTTTACATTATGATTTACATCAGTAGCAAATTTTTAGTTATGTAACAGGAATGAAATAATTTTTTGGTAAGAGTCTCTACAACATGAGGAACTGAATTAAATGGCCACAGCATTAGGCAGGTTGAGAACCTCTGTTTTAAAGGGGGAAGGGAACAGCAGTTGAGTGTGTTGCTAGATGGGATTTGATCTTGGAGAGGTTGAGAGAATGTGATTCAGTGTGGGAAAACACAGTGTATGAAAATTTCAAAGAATTTATAAAAATGGTATACGTTTTATGTAGCTCAGCTCAGCTCAGCTCAGTATATGGTTACAGAGCTCTTTGTGATAACAATGGTGATCCCAGAACTCTTTGTCAACCATAGTCATGTCACCAATTACACAGATTGGTTTAGGGAAATTGGACAAAACAGGACACTTTGCTATTGTCCCTGTGGGATAGCAGTCTCTGGCCGGTGCATGGGCCTGCAGCCAGGCTGTCGCTCTACTAGTGCAGCAGCAGGAAAGCAGCAGACACAGCTGCCCTCACACCCTGGAGGAGTTTCCTGCATGCTGACAGGCGCACATGTTTGATCAGTAGAAATGGGGAAGGACATTTTGAATGCTTTTAAACAACCTTCATCTTTCTTCTTAACCAGATTTTATTTTTCCAATCTACTAAAATGTATTTTAGGTTTAACTGTGTTAAGAGGAAAGCTCTGTCCCTTGATTTTGACCTAAGTACTTAGCTCCTCAATTGGAGAAGTTAGGAAACAATATTCAGCTGCTGCTTCCTCAAACCTTCAGTCATTGCGCCATGATAGAACAGGTTCTAGGTAAAGCGATCATCAAGATCCCCATGACCAAAGAAATATGTGCTACTGTATCAGGAAGCATTGGGGTGAGTAAATTATCCTAAGAAAAAAAATTATTGATTTCCCACTGTGCAAACTGTTAGATAAAGAATGAAAAATCCAAATTACCTTTGTAGTTGCCTATAATGGTCAAACAAGAATATATTAAGTAAAATTTCTGTCTTTGTAAAAATATTTCCCAAATTCTTACCACATTATATTAGAATAGGTCATTTCTGTTGGGAAACATTAGAATTATCCCAGAGAAAATTCTCAATATAGATTGATGCTAACAGGGATGGGTAATCACACCTACCTGCCTGTGTGTGTGTGCACACACTGGGATGCGCTACACTCCTCCCCAGCTCCTAGAATCAGAAGCCTGTTGTCCTCACCTAGGAGACTAGTGAAGCAGGTGTCTAAGCACAGGGTTTAAAAAGCACAGAGGATCTCACTAAGCTAATGTCTATAATCAGTTTCAGAATTGGCAAGGGCTAATTTTCATGATACAGCTGTTTTATCTTCTGAGCCAGGGCCTGGCTGTGTAGCTTGGGATAGTTTTGAACTTACCATGTAGCTCAGTCTTGCCCCAGCTTCCCAGCTGCTCCAGTCACAGGTGTAAACCACGGACCCAGCTCAGTAGAAGTAGGCCAGAGGTGTCTCCTGGTCTGAAAATCTTGCCGGTTAAAATTTTGTCGCCAATATTAAAAATAAACATACATTGTAAATTGACTTCAAATATGAGAAATTTGGGAGTGATGTAAATAAAAATTAAAGCCAACCCTCAATAGTGCAGAAAAACAAATCTTTAGAAGCAGCAAAGAATAGGGAAGATGAAGTCATAAGTATGTAGGGAAATCCCTGCGTCAGTGAAGCTCTGTCGAGTAATAAGGAATTGTTTTAAAATTGACTTTCCGTGGCTGGAGAGATGGCTCAGCGGTTAAGAGCACTGACTGTGTGTATTAAATCTAGTAGCTTAGTGAAGGTTATTTACATGTAGAAAACTGTCTGCATTTACTAGAGCATACTCTATTCTTTTAGCCATGAGTCAATTGACTAAAATTTTTATTATTTAAAACTCCAGCTGGAGGAAGAAAGTAGGACGAGGTTGATATTGCTGTTATTGCAACCATAACTAAGTTGACTGGTTTTCTGTACAGGGATGGTTGAGAATCCCTGTTCTCACAGTTAACATGGTCATCACTGGTGTTCCTGATAAACAGTGTTGACCCCAATGGTCACTTTCTAAGAGTCATGTGCAGACTTGTGTTGAGGTTTGTTGCATTCTGAGTCTGCTTGATGTTTATTAGAACAGAACACAATGGGAAAGACTGTCTGCATAACCAGCCTTAGCTTTCTGTTAAGTCGGGGGCTTCAAATGCCAGCAAGATGCTGAAAAGGTGTTACTTCTACTTTGGTCAAATTATTATGTGTGCTCTGACTTCTTTAGTTTTCAGTACCTAAAGTCTTATGTATTAGAAATATCTGTATAAGTATATATTTATATATATAATTATATATATATATAATTAAAACGTAACTCAGAAATGTGAATTAATAATGGATTTTGTTTTCTGGAAAAGATATGGTCCTGTTGTATCATGTTGCAATGATGGGCTCGGGCTGCGTTCCCGGCGCCAGGCCCCTTGTGCCATCCGGCTCCCGGTGTGTACCCGAAATAATTACACGGAAACTGTATTCATTTAAATACTGCCTGGCCCATTATCTCCAGCCCCTTATTGGCTAACTCTCACATATTATTTTAGCCCATCTCCATTAATGTGTATCGCCACTTGAGTTGTGGCTTACCGGCATGAGTCTAACCAGTGTCTATCTTGTGCTGGAGAAGCATGGCGTCTGCTCCACTGCCTTCTCTCTCACAGCATTCCCTTCTATCTACTCCACCCACCTAAGGGCTGTCCTACCAAAAGGCCAAGGCAGTTTTCTTTATTTAACCAATGAGGGCAATATACAAACAGAAGACCCTCCTATACCAGTATCAAATTTATGTTACCTTATAATGGCTAATATTCTAAAAAGAATGCTTAAACTATTTAAATTCTTGTGCCTCCTCCCCCAAAGGACATGAAAAAATATGATCTTATATTAACTTTATATGCTTTCTTCATGAATTTTGCCTTAAACATTGTGCCTTGTTTTATTAAATTCTTTTATTAGCTTCCAAAAAAAAAAAATAAAAGCACATAGGAAAAAATCTGAGCATGTTGACTTGCGTGGGATGCGCAAACAACCATAAAATGGCATTCTTTCTATGATTATCCTTTAAACTTTTTATTGTGTTTACTACTCTCCCAAATTCCACTGGAGTTTTACACCTTAGGGAAACCACTTGCATTTCCTACTTCTGTGCTAATCCTTTTAAACATTTGTCCTACCGGTCTCAGCGATTACTCAAAAGAAGAGGACACATGCTGGATTTGTGCTGGCTAATATTCTATCTCCAATCCAGCTTACAATATGTGATTTGTTCATTCATGCTCTTAGTTCCTCCTTCTACAAATAATTCTCCAAGATGCTGTGCTAAAATATAGATTTCCCTTTTTTACGAATTGAGTAAAACCCTCTTTCATCAATTTTTCCTTCATCCCTGCTTTCCCAGTGAACTCTTGCCTTTCCTTCCATTTGCAATGTTATGTTTGGGTCAAATATCGCAGCAGCATTCAATGCCTAGGGCACAGGAAACTGTAGAATGAACACAGTAACAACAACTTGGCCTGCAGAACAATCAGCAGCTGATGCACGCTTGAGAACTGAGCTGGTTTTGGAAATGTGGCTAAAAACGGCTGCTAAGGTGTTACAATGATGGAAAGGTTCTTAGGATTTCTCTAGAGACCTGTGGCATGAAGCTGTTACAAACCTTAATATCAAGAAAAGATCTTAACAAATTAATGCATGCTATTTAATCAATATGATTGCAGTCTGTGCTTTTCCTCTATACCTATTTTCCTGTTGAAGAGACTTACAATTGTGTCAACAATACAAAAACCAAAATCAGCCAGGTGTTTTTCCTAATGCCTGTTTTTCCAGTACACAGGATTCTGAGGCATAGAGTGCAAGCTTCCCTGAAAAACAGTAGCATCTTGTTCCAAAACAAACAAGCTAAAAATGTTATAAATGAAGTGGACACAGTCTGCTTATATTTTGTCCTGTGTACTCTTTGCAACCTAACAAGGACAATAAGTACTTCATAAGAAAAATCTTATTATCCAGTATCACTTCATTTAACAACTTTATGAATTATATTCCAATGCCCGCATAGATGTATTTCAGGGACAAAATAGAAGCAGGTTCTAACTATCATCTGTGTATCTTTATATCTTGTATCCCTCTCTGTCTCTCTTGGTGTATCTGTCTGTCAGTCTATCTATATATTCACAAATAATAATGATTAACAACAACAAAAATGAATCCATGAATTTAAAGAGAACAAAGAGTAGAATATGGCTTTGGAGGAGGGAAAGGGAAGATAGATATAATTATATTTTAATCTCAAGATGAAATCAAGCAATGCACATCTAAGAGAAGACAAATTCCTCCAGATGCCCTCACTGCAGTGCCACAGGAACAATGTCTGTGTCTGTTTATCACAGTGGAGTCAATTAATAAACCAAAACTTTTAGTTGTGGACAAATTATTTTGAGAGGCATTTTGTAATGATCTAACTATTACACCCAGAATATATTATGAAAAATTCAATAAAATAAGGGCATGTTTTTCATTCAGAAAATATTTGAAGAGTGTGAATATTATCTGCTTTCATTTTTGTGATGGGCATAGGGCCTAGTGTGAACAAACGTACAATGAAGATCCATCATAGATCAAGGCCATGGCTGGATTTTAGCACTTGAGGAGCAAGTGTAAGAAAAATGAGAACATGAACACTAATTTTGGTAAATGAAATTGTTAGCACTTCCTTTTTTACATTCTGGAGAATAGAAAATCTCTGAGGACTTTTTGTAATGCAGAAAACTTCACATTTTTCTCTTCAAGTAATAGACATTGTACATGAAGAGATTTATTGTGCAGAGAAATCCATAAGTGGTCAGAGAAAAAATGACTATGGAGTGCCCACACCACCTGGTACATGCACAGTGCGACCCCTCCACCTAAAGCTCAGAAAAAATCCTTAGAGGGGAAGAGTCAGAGTCAGATGGATTATGGGATATTATGTCTTCTTATGTGAGGGAAACCGAACCCACAAAATCTCAACAACTTGATTGCCTAAATGAGTCTTGAAAGAATGAAAACATCAACTGACAGACCAGCATGTGTGGGGATTTTCCCAGGCCTCACACTCAGATGAAGAGCCATAGGCAATGAATGGTTGCAGAGAGAGGGAGATTCTGTGATCTTCAGGGATGAGCTCTTGAGAGGTTATCCATGTCAATGGATTGGATAGATGTATGAGCAACACTAAATAGGCTTAGAGAGGTTTGTATTCTTATGCATTTAGCAAGAATAATTAAAAAAGAAAAGCTAATGTGTTTTATGGGGAATGGGATGGACATGGAAAGCATCTGGGGAGACAGAGAGAAGGAATGGCAATGATATAAACGATTACTCATATAAAATTCTAAATAAACAATGCCTCCCATAAGTTAAATTTAATTCCTGTTGCTGAATCTTCCTTACAAGTTGCACAAGGAATTATGAGGATTTGAATTGTATCCGACCTGAAAGCAACCTCCATTCAGACCAGTAGTTCTCAGCCTGCGGATTGGGACCCCTTTGGTGGTTGATGACCTTTCCAGAGGAGTTGTCTAAGACCATCAGAATCATTTACATTATGATTCTTAGCAGTAGAAAAATTACAGTTAGGAAGAAGAAATCAAAATAAATTCATTGTTGGGGTCAGCACAACATGAGGAACTGTATTAAATGGTTGTAGCAATAGGAATGTTGAGATACACTGGTTTAGACTTTTTATGGCACTGGGTTACATTCAATAGTTCACTTAGCCTATGGCCTTTGAACCACACTGATGACCAGCATGGTGGGATATCTGTAAGGCTGCCATTGTAGCACTTAGATCGTGGTGGTACCCAATCGCTGTCTAATTGGAAGGAAGGTCTGGAAAACATGAGGGAAAATGTGCCTGATACTGTAACCTTAACCAACTCCACAGTAATGTGGTCATGGATGCCAGAGGAGAGCATTCTGCTGCCGTTTCCTAAAGTAAACTAATTCCAACTGAATTATAACATTTATCTCTCCATCCACAGAGAAGTGTAGATCTCAGCATCACCAGAGATGCTGCCTCTGCAGGAGCAGGAAGCCTTATAATTAGTGAATGGAAAGAACAACTGATTGTGCAAGCTCAGAACCAATCCACTTGCACCACAACTCCTCTGCCCAAGCTCATGGGAAATTGTGGAAGAAGAGGGGGAAAGATTGTAAGACCCAGATAACCAGGAATACTGCTGTGTGTGTGTGTGTGGGGGGTTATCTATAAGATTGCACCCAGGAAGTCACAGCAACATGGCTACCTAATATAAACTCAACAGTTGACATACCAATGTGAATCTGGGAAATCTCACAACTGTGTGAAGAGACACAAGAAATGAAACACTTTCAGGAGTTATTAGTTTTCCCCACGGGTGAGACATCTGACTGTCTCTGCAACACAATGGGTCAGTCCTAGAATCATATATATATATATATATATATATATATATATATATATATATGTATGTATATATATATATATATGCAGGCAACACTGAAGTGAATAACCAGATCATATTTCTATGTTTATTCATTTGTATGCATATGTAACAAAAATGGCTAAAAAAGAGAAGGCCCTTCATTTGTGAGGGGGCATGACACCTGGATGTGTAGAAGAGAGGAATAGGAGGAAGGAATGGTGTAATTATACTTTAATTAAATAAAAACATTATAAAAAACCAATTACCAATTACAAAAACAAATTACCAAAAATGTCTTTTTATCATATACCTGGAGTAGAGAAAAAACTGTAAATATGTCTTAGATGTATGTAAGAATATCACATAAGATACATAGTTTAAAGCTATTTAGTCTTAAGATTAAACAATGAAAACAGTTTATGGTTACAAATATGAACTCAGTCTATCCTCACAGTCACCTAGGAGTGGACATGGCACTTCTTCCTGCCCAGAAGAGAAACACAGCTGGTAATCTTCCTCACCATTCTGGGAGACAAAAAGACAAGAGTCACAAATAATCTTTTCCAGGAGACACTTGAAGTGCACACTTCCTTTCCATTTCTATGTCTCTAAAGCTAGAAAATATTGTGGCCAGCATGATTGTACTATAAGAGCTGGCCGCCAATGTGAGATAAGAGTGTTGAGTTCAGAGGCCTCTGTCCTGTCACTGAGTCTGCAGAGACACAAAGGTCCCTGTTTTCTTCTTCCTGACGACACAGATCTGAGGAGTCACAAAGCAATATGGCTGTCACTATTTTTTGACACTATGAATTTAAAAAAAAAACCTCACTTTATTCCTAAGGAAGAAAAAAGCATCCCAAGGTCTCTGTTACTTGCTTCCCTGCGCTCTTTGAATAACACTGACCTTTGCTATCATATGTCCGTACTTTAGACAAATTATTGCCCATGAGCCACACTTGTACCAGGATTGTGATGGCTGAGTTAAGTTGCTGTGGGACAATAGTCTTTTTTTGTTTGTTTGTTTGTTTGTTTCTTTTTTTTTATTTTTCTCTGCTCCCCTCCCTGCCACACCCCTCCCTCCCTCAACCCTCCCCCAAGGTCTCCATGCTCCCAATTTGTTCAGGAGATCTTGTCTTTTTATACTTTCTACTTCCCACATAGATTATATCTATGTAAGTCTCTCTTAGTGTCCGTATTGTTGTCTCAGTTCTCTGGGATTGTGGTTTGTAAGATGGTTTTCTTTGCCTTATGTTTAAAAACCACCTATGAGTGAGTATATGTGATAATTGTCTTTCTGTGTCTGGGTTACTTCACTCAAAATAATGCTTTCTAGTTCCATCCATTTTCCTGCAAAATTTAGGCTGTCGTTATTTTTTTCTGCTATGTAGTACTCCATTGTGTAAATGTACCACTTTTTTTTATCCATTCTTCGATTGAGGGGCATTTAGGTTGTTTCCAGGTTCTGGCTATGGCAAACAAAGCTGCTATGAACATAGTTGAGCACATGTCCTTGTGGCACAACTGAGCATCTTTTGGGTATATCCCCAAAAGTGGTATTACTGGGTCTTGAGGAAGGTTGTTTCCTAATTTTCTGAGAAATCGCCACACTGACATCCATAGGGGTTGTACCAGCTTGCATTCCCACCAGCAATGCAGAAGTGTTCCCTTTTCTCCACAGCCTCTCCAGCATAAGTTGTCATCAGTGTTTTTGATCTTGGCCATTCTTACAGGTGTAAGATGGA
>PVIU01018086.1:0-39962 GCA_004026605.1 Ondatra zibethicus
CAACAAAATAACAGGAATCAATAATCATTAGTCATTAATATCTCTCAGTATCAGTGGCCTCAATTCCCCAGTAAAAAGACACAGACTAACAGAATGTTACAAAAACAAGGTTCTAGCCAGGCAGTGGTAGCACACACCTTTAATCCTAGTACTTGGGAGGCAGAGGCAGGCAGATTTTTTGTGAGTTTGAGGATAGCCTAGTCTACAAGAGCTAATTCCAGGACAACTAGGGCAGTTACATAGAGAAACCCTGTCTCAAAAAGAAAGAAAGAAAGAAAGAAAGAAAGAAAGAAAGAAAGAAAGAAAGAAAGAAAGAAAGAAAGAAAGAAAGAAAGAAAGAAAGGCAAACAAGTTTCTATCCATAGAATTTTAAAAAGTCATTTGCTGTATCCATGAAACCATACTCAATAGTAAGGATAGATATTAGCTATTAGCTAAGCGTAAAAGTTTTAAAAACATATTCCAATAAAATGAACCTAAGAAGCAAGTTGGTATTGATATTGTAATAGCTAACAAAATAGACTTCAAATCAAAACTAATAAAAAGACACAAGGAAGGACATTTTTTTACTAATCAAAGGAAAAACCCACCAAGATGATATTTCAATTCTCATTATCTCTGCCTCAAACACAAAGGCACTAAAGTTTGTAAAAGAAACACTGCTACGGCTTAAATTATATATTGACCCTCATAAATTGATAGTACAATACTTTAATATCCCACAGATCTAAACAGAAAATTCCCAATGAAGGAAAATCAAATGGTTGAGAAACACTTAAAGAAATGTTCAACATCCTTCGCCATCAGGGAAATGCACATAAAAACAACTTAGAAATTCCATCTTATACCTATCAGAGTGAGTGAAATCAACAGTAAAAATGACAGCTCATGATGTTGAGAATATAAAATAAGGGAAACACTCATCCACTGTAGTTGCAAGTGCAAACTTACACTACAAAAATCAACATGTTGTTTCCTCAGAAAGCTGGCAATTGATTACCTCAAGATTCAGCTATACTATTCTTGGGCATATAGCCAAAGAATATTTTATTGTACCACAAAGACACTTGCTCAAACATGTTTATTGTTGTTCAATTCATAATAACCAGAAATGAGAAACAACCTAGATGTTTCTCAAAAGAGTGGTTAAAGAAAATGTACATTAACACAATAGAACACTACTCAATTCTTTAAAAAATAAACAAAAATTATATCATGAAATTTGCAGGCAAATAGATAGAACTAGAAAAAAATCATCCTGAGTGAGGTAATCCAGACCCACAAATATAAAGATGGTATATATTCACTTATATATGGAAATCAGCCCTTAAATAAATGGTAACCAAAACTGTAATCCATGTACCCAAAAGGTTTATAAAGGTTTAGGTATAGAGGAACGGATTAAGGTAGACACTTGGCTCTTCCTGGGAAGAGGAAATAGAATGAATTTTCCGGGTGGATTGGGGGCAGGTCAGGACCCAAATCTGAAGATCATTTGGGGTGGGGGAGGGGAAATAGTGTTTATGAAGGGAATACAGGGAGAGAAAACTAGAATTGAGGGGCATTTGTGGGATGGTATGGAAACCTAATAAAGTGGAAAATCTCCAAAATGATCGTAATTCTAATGAAATCTCTGAATAATGGGGGTAATAATGTCCCACCTGGCTTTCTCTTGTCACCAAATGAGTATTTCCTTGGTGGAACTGGGTTGGGGTCAATTGAGTTGCTGGTCAAAGCATTCCATTGAAATCCCCAAACAACCCAGGCTATTATTATGACAGTGGGGCAGACTGACCGTGGAGCCCCATTGCCGAGAACCACACCTACACGAATCACTTCATGGGTAAAGCCTAGTGTCTTTGGTGCCTGAAAGTATTCTTCAGGCTACCAAAAGGGAAACAAACACCAACCTGAAAATGAAACTTTTGACCACAATTATGTCCTACATACAAGATACACTAGGGCAATGGTGACACTGAACTTGTGGGAATGACCAATCAATGTCTGATTTGACTGAAGACCTAATCTATAAGATGGAACCCATACCCAACACTGTTATAGTGACCAAGAACCAAAGACTAATTAGCCCAGATTCCTAGCATAAATCTAAATACTACTAGTTTATAAAATAAAAAGTAACCATTAAATGACTCCTTAATGATAGTCTGATATCATAGACTTGTGCCTTATTCAGTCATCATCAGAGAGGATTTATCCTGCAACAGATGGGAAAAATACAGACCCACAGTCAGATATTACGCAGAGAGAGATACCTTGGAACACACAGATCTTTGTAGGATGTCTCCATCAATTCCCTCCCCTCAGAGCACATGGAATCCCACAGAAGATGAGGTTTCTGAAAAGAATGCAAGAGTCAGAGGGAATGGAAAACACCAGGAGAATAAGTCCCTCTGAATCAGCTGAGCTAGGCTCACAAAAACTCACAGAGACTGAAGCAGCAATAAACCACATAAGTGATATGAAAACACTCATTGATAATAATGGGACAAAGAAACAATATAGAATAAAGGAATGCGGCAGGGCAGATCTAGGAAGGTAATGACATCCATTTTAATATAAATCTTCCAAATAGTATTCACCTTAAAAATTTTAGAACTTCTATAGTATGGTTTAAAACATGAAAATGTATCTATTATGAAAAGCAGGTGGTTTTCCATCTTAGACCATAATTGCAAATTAGTTATGGGAACTTGTTTCTCTGATGATTAAAAACAAACTAAATCAGTCACATATTAAAAACAATCCCAGAGAACTGACAAAAATAACTACCAGAACATCTTTCACATCTATAAATGATCAATATTTTCCAATAAATAAGTTATCATCATACTATTATTTTGTGTTATTTTATCTTTAAAAAAGTAAAAATGATTCCTAGAAAAATGATTTGTTCATTGTTACTTATTCTTCAAATTTAGGACCACAATTCTGAAACATGTCTAGTATGGATATATAAACCATAAAGAACAGCCACTTTCCTTATTTTTGCAACCTTAGTTGTCTAAGTGTTTTGATATCAGAAAGCAAAAGCCATAAAAATAACCAGTTGTAACAAAATAATGTGAAGCTCCAGATGAATTTATTGGATCCATAGTATTTACAATGAAACAGTAGAAATATATAATGAATATGGTTAAAATAGTGTGGGATATAGTACAAGTCTGAAGTCTGCAATGTCATGAAAAAATATAAACACATATGTTTTCATTTTCTTATTTAATGAGGTGAAACACAAAGTCTTAATCTTATATTGAAAGTCTCACATGTAGCACAAATTCTATTTGGTCTTATTAATAAAATCCCAGAGTCAGATATAGGGGTTAATGCTGAAAGATCAGAGAAACAGAGCAGCCAACCACTAGAAGTTCTTACCTTTACCAATGCTCAGACCAAATAGGCAATCCTATTTCTATAAATCCTCAGACTATATGCTGTCTCTATGAAACTTCAGATGACATTTATCTCTAGGAAGCCTCAGCCTTCCTGCTGAGACCAAATCTTCCGACTGCATCTGAGCTCCTGTCTCCTTCTGCCTTGTATTCCTCTATCTACCCAGCCATATCATTCCTGTCTCTGCCTCCCTACTGCTAGAATCAAAGACATGCGATCCCAAATGCTGGGATCACCTTTGTGTGAATTCTGTTTCTCTTTTAGACAGATTCAATCTTTTGTAGCCCAGAGTGGCTTTAAACTCACAGAGATTCGTCTGCCTCTATCTGCCAAGTGCTGAGATTAAAGGTATGTGACACCACTGCCTGGCCTCTATGGCTAACTAGTGGCTTAGCTATGCATTCTGATATTCAGGCAAGTTTTATTTGTTAGATTATAAACAAAATATCTCTAAACTCACAGAATTTTTATTTTTGATGGATTCATATAATTTAAGAGACTATAATATTTGAGTTGATGAAAAAGCAATATACCCACTTGTAATGCATTAGTAGCCATAGCATGTCTCTCAAGCAGGTTTTTATTACTAGAGATTTACAAAAATTTTCTGCACTTATTAAAATAAAATTTTCACTATAACCAACTACATCAGATTATAATGAAAGAAAAAAGTAATTAAAATATAATATATGTAAACACCCCACAGAATCATTCCATAGATTTCTAGCTTTGTTTCTAACATGCAACTAATGAAATACAATTTACTTTATGAAAGTTTATTCTTCCATCAATTTGTTTTTCTATTGCAATTTGGTATTCAAGTAATATTGATTTGATAACTAACAATTATACTCAGGTAATAAGATTTTGTAGTATATAAATTGCTTATTAGAGATTGTACAATATAATTCAAGTTGCTTTGACATTGACTATGGCCAATATAACATACTCAGAACAGTATTTTATGTTGAAATGCTGATAGTTTTGGATAGCATCTTTCATGCTGTTCAATTCCAGGATATTTCATATCAACATAATATTGATTTTATACCATTAAATACATCACATGAAGAGGTCATCATGTACTTAAAAACATGGAAAATATTTTCTTTTAATCACATGCTTTATATTTATGAGTTTTATGACTTATTTATTACATAAATTTGAGTCTTTATAATATACTTTTATAAAATAACACATATGATCTAATTATAATTTGTGAAACTATTCAGACACAATTGGTAGAGATAAGTGTATACCAAATTGTTTCAAAATATCTGTGAATGTAAAATTAAAATTATATTAATTTTAATATATTTGATAGTTGTATAATAATGAAAATTTTTACAAAAACACATTAAGAATTTTTCTCACCTTACTTTTTTGTAGTAACAATTTATTTTTGAGTAAATATCTTTCTTGAATGTTATTTGGGCAGTGTAATGTTTTTCTAAGTCTAAATTAGTATGACATTTTTATTATTTTGCAGCATCTTAGAGTTAAAATAGTGATACTTGAAACATTTTGTACACTAATTGCCACATTTTTAGTTCTCTAATTTTGGTTTGTTCTCTCATTACTTTTGTCTTTTCAGTGTTTTACAAAACCATATAAAATCTCATAATAAATAAATAAAGATAAATAAAAAGTTATTTTTATCACAATAGAATCAATAAATAAGGCTATTCATAGGTAAATTTCCAGCACTTCTATTAGTTCAAATCTTGACCAAGCTGCCCTGAAACTTAAAAGGATCAATATCTAGGAAGAATTTTATTCTTTTGTGGTACATTAGTATAAGTGACACTCACATTTGAGAAATTTTTTATAATCCATATGATGACCAATTAAAATGGTAAACTGTACTATTTTTGGAATCAACTAAATCCCAAGCTACTGGGCATATCTTTGATGGATTTCCTTAATCAGATTATTTGCAGCAAGGAGACATACCCTAAAACTGGGCCACATCTGGTGGCAGCCCATGTAAAAGGACATGGAAGAAGAAAGATTTTACTTTCTGTGTGCTTGCTCTTACTTTCACTGGCAAGTTCAACTAACCTATAGCTAAGATATTTCTTTGCCCATATTAGAACCACCTTCTCTGGTATTCCATTGGAAACTGAAAATGAGTAGCTATCCAGGAAGACATCCAACTTCATGACTTGTAGAGCTACAGGATTCTCACCTTTTATATCATAAGGCAGCAATCTTTATCTGCATGGAACACAGCCTGTAAGCCAGTGTAATACATCCCCTTTTAATGTATATATTTGTTAATATGAATGCATTAGTGATAAACTCAAATCCACTAATGATGTATCAGTGTTGTATTGGGAAATTAAAGAGCATTTCCCTTAGAGTAATTTAAATGACAGTGGACCCATACTTGCATTCTTTACTTCTTTCTTCCAAGTCTTTTGGTCCATGTGTTCTTGCCATTCCGCATGTGGTTACAGCCAAGACTTGTGTTGTAATCACTAAGTTAAGTAGAGATCAGAGCTGCACTGGAATAAATGGAATAATGCTATCAAGCCAACATGCCACCCAGTTAAGATTCCAACCTACAAAAGGCAGCACAGTCATTGTTTGCTCCTAGAGGACAATTGCAACAAAAAGCTGCTTTTCATATGATTCAAGGAGCCTAGCATCTATCTATCTATCCTAAGTTAGTAGCTGAAGTTGGTGCTATCATCCACATGGTCCTGGCTTTAACATCATGAAAGAAAAAGAGCTATGGATTTTCCCCTGTGAATTCTAATACCCACTGTGGATAGGAAGTGTGTATCAGGGAACCTCTCCTCAAAGAGCCCAAAAGGACAGACACATGGTCTTGAAAGGCCTTTTTGTGAATCTGTAAAAATGTAACTTGTTTTGGAGACCCCAAGATATTGGAGATGCTAGAGCACTGTGATGCCTGACAAAGAGAACAGCATAGGAAGTGGAACCAGCCTAAGAAAGAATAAACAGTGTTTTACAAAAAGTAACGCAGAAAGGGCAGAGTCATCTAAGGCTTTTGACACCAGATAGAAAGGTCAATACATGATTTGCCATTTGCGCTATCAAGTTTAATCTTGTTTTGATTCAGTATTTTCTTCACTATGCCCACCATTCTTCCCTTTTGGAAGGGTAATATATATTCTGTGTTATAAGTATGTAATTTGCTTTTTGATTTTATACATGGTTATAATTAAGAGATTGCCTGAGTCTCAGAAGATGCTTTGGACTTTTGGTTTCTAAACAGTGTTGAGATTGCAAAAGCTCACAGAACCATTTCATGTTGGAATCAAGATATTTTGCATCTTGATATAGTCAAAAGCCTATGGGAGCTTCTGGAACTGACTTTTGTGTTAGGTATTTTATATTGCCATGATAAAATATAACTAAACCAAGTTATAGAAGAAAGAGTTTATTTTGCCCAAAGTTCCAAAGTGATAAAGCCAATGAAGATAGGGCAGCTGGAGCAGAAAGATGAGGTCAGACATTTTAGACTAGAAGGAGAAAGCCTAGAGAGGGCAGCAATGAATGGGGAGGTGTTGAGACTTACCACTGCTAGATGAGAAGTTATTGGTAGTTGATAGCTTCTGGGTAAGGGAGAGTGAGTTCTTTTTAGGAGTGTTACCCTTTATTAGTAGGTTGACTATGAATATATAGCAATCAGTAATGGAGCTGGATGTTTTTTTTTTAAAGTATACTTGAAGACACAATGTTTAGTGGATAGAGAAATGGGACTGGATCTGGAAGGAGGGGATATATTACAGAAATAGAATGCATACAGTTCTTAAAGGATCAATAAAACATTAAAAAATAAAATAGAATTTTAAAAAATATAATCTTCCTTTAGTCAATAATGTGCATATGGCACATGAAATCTATCTTGTGTAATCTGAAACAAAATACAGAGCCAAACATTTGACTTTGATGATATTTACATTGGCAGACAAGATGCTTTTATACAAATTCTTATTTTATTTTTAATAATTTTTCTGGGATGAATTAATAAGAGTTCATTAAAATTGTTTTGTTTGTTGAAGTGTTTCAACTTAAACATTAGTACAGTTGATAAGGTTCTCCTATAGCAAATTATAAAATTGTTTAAAAGTTTAACTAAAGGGAAGAAGCTCAGGAAAATCTTATACCTACTGAAATTTCTGGTACAATTATAGATTTGATATATATGCTAGCCTCTATTTTTCAACCTATTTACTAACTAAAGTCTTATATTTCATTATATTAAATTTTATTAATATCTAGCAATTAATATTTTATGCTCATGAATATATATTAAATATAATATATAATTTATTCATATAGATATAAAAGTTTGAAAATTAAATACTTAGAGACACAAGTAAATGCTGTAACCACAACCATGAGCTAAGCTGAACAATGGAATAAGCAACTTACTCCCCAATTTGCTTTTGTTCATGGTCTTCCATCATTGAAGGAATTCAGGACAGAAACTCCAGTCAGGAACTTAGAGGAAGAAACTGAAGCAGAGACCATGAAGGAAATCTGCTTACTGGATTGCGCCTTATGTCACACTTAGGTTGCTTTCTTAAACAACCCAGGATCACCTGGCTAGGAGTGGTACATTTTGGCTTGTTGGTGGAGACTGCTCTTTCATTTCTCAGCCACTCAGATCCAAATAATCTCACAGAAACTATATTTATTAAAACACTGCTTGGCCTAATAGTTCAGGATTCTTAATAAATAACTCTTACATCTTAAATTAACCCATTTCTGTTAATCTATGTATTGCCACAAGGCTGTGGCTTACCAGATAAAGTTCTAGGGCATCTGTCTCCTTTGGTAGCTACGTAATGTTTCCCTACTTAGCCTACTGTCTCTTTACATCTCTGTTTAGATTTTTTGCCTGGCTTAAGTCTGTTAAGCCATTGGTCAAAAATGGCAATAAAACATAGTCACAGAATAGAGAGGGGAATCCCACATAACCTCCCTTTACTATCTAAATATAAAGGAAAATTTTAAATTTAACATAGTAAAATTACATGTAACAAAACAGTTATCAAGCAAGAATTATAGTTATAATATTTTGTCCATTCATATTTGACAAATTAAAGAAAATACACTATCATCTATCCTATCTTGTGAGTTTATAATTTTACATCTAATCTATCTTTTATAGTTGTAACTATCTTTATTCAGCTCCATCAAAGACTCCAGACGGATATATTACCAAAGTAAAGAGGAAGTGCACTGTAAGCAACTACCAAAACTCTAGAATTGACAGAGACATTTTGTGCTGGTGAGGGTTTCTGTCCTGCCTGGTTCCCACAGTCATTAAGTCCCAAAGAAATCACACAGAGGTCTATGTTAATCATAAACTGA
Organism: Ondatra zibethicus; assembly: GCA_004026605.1. NCBI lineage: Eukaryota > Metazoa > Chordata > Mammalia > Rodentia > Cricetidae > Ondatra > Ondatra zibethicus. Next base: position 8,764 of record PVIU01018086.1, read on the forward strand.
TTGGCCCATTAGCTCAGACTTCTTATTAACTCTTATAACTTACATTAGCCCATTATTCTTATCTGTTTTAGCCACATGGCTCAGTACCTTTTTTCAGTGATGTAGTCACATCTCGCTTCTTCTGTGTCTGGACAGGACTGCAGAGGGAGCTTCCCTCTTCCCAGAATTCTCCTGTTTTCATTGACTCGCCTCTACTTCCTGTCTGGTTATCCTGCCTATACTTCCTACCTGGCTACTGGCCAATCAGCGTTTATTTAAAATATAATTGACAGAATACAGACCATTCTCCTGCAACAATTTTACTGCCTGGACAGTCACCAAAAGTCCTTCTGTAACATTGGAGCATCCATCTTCAGCCTAAAGGACCATAATATCTAGCAGACTTTTACATGAAGCAGAAAATTTGAAGATCTGGTCTGCCTTGTAATGGCAAAGCCAATCAGTTGGTTTCTTATATGTCCTTCAGAATATCTGGAAATTTCTTCTGTGAAGCAGGAACCCTGAAGGGCCATCCCCTCTTTTGTAACATTCAGCAGTCACTTTTCTGTGGGTCCTCCATGTCTAGTTCATACAGCATACCATTAAGCTGTCCAAGCAAGAGCAGTTTCTTGCTCAAATGGCTAGCCTTGTCACATTGAAGGCAAATTCCATAATGAGTTTCTTCAATGCCCTTCCACCTCTCTGAAGTAATTGGTGCTGCCAGAAGCAGATATGTCTCACTCTTGGGAAAAGTCTAAGTTCTTAACATATTTTAAATGTCATATTCTGTAGGTCTTTGAAAGTTTTGAAGAATATCTATCCATCTGAAATATATCTTTATACATCTAGAATACCTAATTATCATAATTAAAAATTTGGTCATTACAGATGATTATATATTAATCTGTGTTTCTTAAATATACATTACAGTTTAAATGAGCTTCACAAACACAATAGCTTAAACAAGAGCAGAAATACATATACATAGTGTAATAAAATTAACCTTAAATTTGTATCAATAGACCAAGATTCATTCCAATGAAAAATATTCATATATCTGTATCCTATCCTACATTAAATTAAAACAAATATTTATAAACAATATTTGGGAATTTAGATGTAGTTCTCTAGACTACTTCCTGATGACTGGGGATGCTGTTAATCAGGTCTTTTATGGGGTATTCTGTGTGGTAGGTCCATCCCAGCCAGCAATCCTGAAGCTGTCACGGATGTTGGATGATCTGAGCCATTGCTTCAAGGAGTCTTGTTTGATGAAACCATATTAACCAGTAAGGAATCCACAGCTTTATACCCTTTGTGGAAACAAAAGCAGAACTTTTTTCCAAAGCAACATATCCTTAGACCTAAATTTTGAAATTAAAATACCTTTAAAATATGTATGTTGGTTTAGCTTAGCAGCCCATAATGAAATGTCTCTCTGTACTTAGTTCATTCTCAGTCAAAAAATTAAAAGAAAGCACAAAATGTATATAATCTAGACTCTTTGCATCTTTTCAATTTTCATATGGCTTATTTTTCTTCTTTAATCTACGACTGTCTACACTCTGTCTCTTTAAAGACTTTATTTGTTTTTTTAAACTATTTCCTTTTATAACTGTTTATACTCTTTTTCTTCTCTCTCCCAAGCTTATGTACATTTAATAAACACTGTGACCCATTCAGAGGTCTTTTTAATCTGAATCTGTCTTTATTGAATATCTGTAATCATTTTATGACCACAAGTCTTTTTTTTAATGCTAAGTGGGAGTGACTAGGACAAATTCCACAGACCTGCCTGCTTGCTCTGCCCAGTCCAACATTGTGGAGGTATGTTTACCACCAGCTTTGTGAGACATTCTCTATGTTCCACAGTGGGTCTATGTCTCCATTAAACAATTTGTAATATGCTGCTCATAGACCCCATTTAAGTGCAGGACCTCCCAAAAGAGCCAGCTATTTGTGCCATTTTTTTTAATGAATCCATGAAGTTTTTTTTTTTTTTTCTGCAAATGCTAAGGCAGGAAGCCTCCTCATAAAGGAGCCATGGCTTTGCTCACCTCCAGCAAACAGAACCCATGTGAAACAGCATAGCTACCAAGAAGTTGTGCTTAACTCTGTTCCAAGTGATCTCAGATTTTATGTGGATGTAGTTGCCTCACATTGATGTGTCATTTTGTTGACGGAGGCTGTTCTTTCATTTTCTGGCATCTCAAAACCAAATAATCACATGGAAACTATATTAATTAAAATATTGCTTGGTATATTAGCTCAGGCTTCTTATTAACTAACTCTTACATCATAAATTAACCCACTTCTATTAATTTATGTATTGCCACAAGGCTGTGGCTTACCAAGTAAAGTTCTGGGGCATCTGTCTCCTGTGGCAGCTACATGATGTTTCCTGACTCTGTGTACTCTCTCTCTCTCTACATCTCTGTTCAAATTTTCCATCTGGAACATATTTTACTCTACTAAGCCACTGGACAAAAGCAGCTTCTTTATTAACCAATGGCAATAAAGCATTCACAGCATACAGAAAGGAATCTCACATCATGGGCCTTCTCATATTAATCAAGAAATTGCCACAGAAACATGCATACAGGACAATCTGAGGGAGAAAATTTATCAGTTGGGGTTCCCTTTACCTAGATGACGCTAGCTTGTATTAAGTTGACAGAAAACTAATCACTACAATATACTCCAGATACTTTTATATGTTTTGTTTATTATATAGATGAAATAAGATATGTATCATTTTGAAAATAGAAATAATCTTTATAAACATTTAAGTTGTGAGAATATTACCTTTCACTATGCATAAATTATTAAATGTCTAATTGCAAAAAATGAAATATAATGCACAAGAGAAAACAGGAAACCATAGAAAAAAATTATGTTTAAAATCAGAAAATATTTTAAAATAAAGTACAAAAATTTCTAATTGTAAAGAATAAGTAATTTATAGCTATATTTAAGCAGAAGTACAATGAAATTAAAAGCATAGCACCCTAGGAGAGTAAAAAGCTATAGTTTACGAGCAGATGTTTTTAAGAAATATATCTGAAAAATGAATAAATTTCATGCAAGTTACATATTACTATTAAGTCTTCTGTGAGACAGTTGCTCATTGAAACGACTGCATATATAACACCAGAACAATGGCAATATCAAAAGCTGTGTTAAAGTAGAACAGGGAAATTTTTTGTGGTACTATGCCTAGACAACGAATCATAGGATAATAATGACCGTTAGGGGAAAAGTTAGCCTTTCTCAGGGTGAGCCCATTATTGGTTGTCCAGTGCCAAGTATTCAGTCCTGAAACTATATACACACACACAAACAAATGAAATGGACTCAGCATGTTGTATGTATATATTTTTGCATGCACATACATACATATATATATATATATGTGTGTGTGTGTGTGTGTGTGTGTTTGTCTAAATACATAATTATAATAACCAAAGAAACAAACATGTTATTGTAGGCAGAGGCTGCTTGTTTGTTTCCTAGCTGCCCAGACCCAAAATAATCATACAGAAATTCCATTATTTAATACTCTGTTTGGCCAATCACTTAGGCATGTTGCTAGCCAGCTCATATCTTAAATTAAGCCATGTTTATTAATCTGTGCATTGCCACAAGGCTCAGGGTTTATCGTTGAAGTTCTCAAGCATCTGTGTCCTTCAGCAGTGGCTACATGGCATCTCCCTGACTCCATCTTCTTTCCTTCTCTATCTTCTAGGAATTCCCACCTTGCTCTATTCTGCTAAGCCACTGGCCGAAATAGTTTTATCCATTAACCATATACATAACAACTTCCCACACCAGGCTATCAACTTTTGTACAGTGGAAGAGACATGGGAGACTTTGGAGAGAGGGTAGCTGGGAGGAGCTGGAGGAAGAAAGGGATGAGGGAAAGTTTTGTAACTCTATTTCAAATAAAAACATCTTTATAGAAATAGATATTGAAAGTTGCAGTAGCAAAATAATCTTTACAAAATCACTAGAAAAAGACAACTCAAGGAAAATGTTTAAAACTATGGAATAATCAATTCCTAGAACAGGTTATAAACATAGATGAAAAACAGGAAAAGATACTCAACATCATTCATCAAAAGGACAAAGAAAAAATCAATGACAATATAAACTGGGCCGAATGGCACAGGCTTTTAACAGCAGCACAGGAGAAATTGAGGCACAACATTTATAAGCTTGAGACCAGCAAAAGCTACAGAGCAAGATGCTGTGACAAAAGAAATAAACAGATAAGCAAGGAAACAGACAAACATTTTAATTTTACTACCTACTAACAGAAGTGGATAAAATTCTGCATTTTGTAACCATGTCATGTTTTAAAAATACCATTTACTGTTAATAGGGAATTCATAAATTTGCATCTTTTGATACCCTCCATTAAGATACATTAAAATGTATTCTTATATACCCTGAAAGAAATACATGAGAATATTCATATAACTTTAATCACAAAGGTAACAAAATCACAGTCAGATCACATTTACACTCACATTAGAATAGCATAATCATAATAAAACACTTCTCAGTAGAAAAGATTTTTAGCTGATATATAAACATAAGAACAAGAAAACCATTATTCTAACAAATCAATTTTGCTGTATTGGTTTCCTTGCAAAGCTTACAAATAAAGAAAAAAGGAAATAAATAATATTAGAATTGAAGATAACAATAACCTTTGGACTCAAGAAGGGAAGTTTCAAGTACCATAGACATTTCGTACAATGATCCATGTTCTGACTACCATGGGGTGTTAATTTTGTGAAATATCATTGCTCTATAAACTCATATTTATCATATTTGCACATATTGTGTACCATTTTGTATTTTATTAATGAAAGCTTTAAGTGAAAATGATGGCATGGTATTCTTCAGTGCTTTCTGTTTATCAGACATAATTCCAAGTAATTTACATGAAGGAAGTTGTTTAGCATTTTGAATGAGGGAACTGATACTTAGTCATTACCAACTTGCCTAAGGTTATATAGCTAATGAGTTGTAAAGTAGAATTTGAAATCATTCCAGCTTGTCTATAAAGCCTAAGCTCATAACTACTGTTTCATAACATCGTAAAATGTCATTTCCTCCTCTTTGGTATGTAACTTTCAAGATTTTAAAACATGACTTAATCATTATTTATGCAGAAATTAATTACCCTATCTAGCAGATTTTGTTTTTGCTGTTGTTGCCTTTCTATATTTCAATTTCAGAAAATTAGATATTAATCATAATCTTAGATTTATATCTAGGGAAACCTCCTGTCATGAATTTGAACTAGATTAATGGAATATTCTTTATCTACTTTTACTGTTAAGTGTTGTGTTCAGGGAGGGCATTTCCTGATCATACAGGCCATGTTTAATCAGTTTGTCTGACTTTTTCAATGAATTTGATTTCACTGCTTTGAATTTGCTTTAGGATTTTTTTCTACATGAAGTAGTACATCAAAAGCCTATCATTTATTTTCCATTCATGTGAAAGTACAGAATGATAGCAAGCTACTAGGGATAACAAAATAACTTTAATTTAGCAAATTACACTTAATTTTCTTATTCAAGAAAACAGGAATTGATCAAATTATTTGAAAAATGTCTTATGTAGACTTTATTTTCCAAAGCATTGCCTTATGTTTCTATTACAAATAAATATGTAATTTGTGCCAATTATTAAAAGAAATAAGCAATGATCTTTTTACATTGTGTATATCAAGAATTTTATTACTCTTTATTACCCACTTACTTGTAGGTTTTATACTTTTTATCATTATTACATTTTTTAGGCTCAGTATCACTACGTCATCCTGGCTGGCCTGGAATTCACTATGTAGACCAGGGTAGCCCAGAACCCACAGAGATCGTCCTGCCTCTGTATCCTGCATTCTGACATTAAAGGTATAATACACCACACTTGGAATGTAGGCTTCTTTTTAATGCAATAAAATGCATGTAGAATTAAGTTTATAATAAATGTTTTAAAGTCTATGAAGAAGTGACATTAGCACATTGAAAAGGTTGCATGACAGTCATTACTATCTATCTGCAGAAGTACGTCAACTTAAACTAGAACTTGAACCCATTAAATTATAACACAGCTGTTCTTCACTTTATCCAGAAATTCATAACTATAATTCTACTTTCTCTTTCTCTCTGAGACATGCTATTTTATGTGTTGTATATAAGAGGTATGCTGACTAGCTTTAGTCAACTTGGCACATGCTTGGCTTTTTTTGGGGGGGTGTACCTCCGTTGAAAAATGGCCCCAACAGATTGACTTATGGGGAAGCGGCATTTTTTGATTGATAATTGATATGGGAGTGTTGAGCTCCATGCCAGTGGTAACCCTCCTTGGTTGGTGATCTGAGTGCTAAAGAAGGCATGTTGAACAAATCACGAGGGACAAGCAATTAAGCAACATTCTTCAATCACTTCTACTTCAGTTCCTAACTATAGATTCCTGCCATGAGTTCCTGCCCTGCCTTCCTTCAATGATGGATAGTGATGTGAACCTTAAGTTGAGATAAACCCTTTCCTTTCCAAGATAGTTTTGGTTATGGTGTTTTATCACTGCAGTGAATGCTCTAAGACAAGAAGTATAAAAACATTTGTAATTGTTCATATTGCTAACATTACCTAATATAATGTCTTTGAAGTCTTTTGATGTTATAATTGTAATATGCATTTGAATTTCTTTCCTACCATTGGCAAATAATATTCAATTATATGTGTGTCATATTTATGTTTATCTATGAATCAACTGCTGTACTTATGGGTTTTTCTACTTTGTAAACATTATGAATTATAAGAAAATTGTTTTGCAAAATTATGATTCAGCTTTGTTTTCAATTCTTTAAAGTATGTACTCAGAAAGAAAATTTCTGGGCAATATATTCATCTAATTCTTTGAAAACTGATATACTGTTTTTTACAATGTTTCTGTAATATTTTTCTTATCAGCAGTTTAAAAGGATTGCAGCAAATTCAGCATGGCATGCTCAAAACTTTCTTTTCTTTCTTTACTTTGTTTTCTCCCCAATTGTATGCTATGAATATTATGATAGATTGCTGCCATTATATGTATATCTCTTCTTTGTGCTTTGTGCTAATTTCCTGCCATGTGAGTCCAGCAGTACTCTGTCATTTGCTTTGTAAGGTCAGTAGAACCATTATATTATGCTTGGGTTCTGGTGATATGTGCTACAGGATGAAAACTGCTCTTACAATTACCAGAATAGGACTTAACTTAGAAATTTTCATTGCTCAGAATATAGCAATTCAATGCTCTTAGTCAGTCCTTAAGAAAAGATATCTCACTGTTTTTCTACCTTTATGCTATTTTAAGAGGATAATGGGAGATATTAAGAGCTGAAAGTCAGGGAGGGCTGTAGTTAATCAGTCTTCTGGATATGACATGACTCTTTCAATCATAAACTTACCATAGCTGCAAAGCCTAAACACAATTAAGCCAGTTAAAACTATAGGACATATGTGGAAGAAGCTCATGAGTCCATACCCTTAATTGAGGTGTTATTAATTGTTGATGATTTCTAGAGGTGGGAGAGTCAGTTTTCTTCAGAGATATGACGCTGATTATTATCCATACTCCAGTGTAAGTCATAAAACTATGAGTATAAGGGCAAAACTAACTTGACTTAGTGTGTTAAAAATAATAAAAAAACAAAAAAAAACAGGACATGAAATTAAGAAAGTATGTGGAAGTAGGGAGTGGATCTGTGAGAAGTCAGGAGGGAAGTAGAATGTAGGTAAAATCAAAGTATATTGTATACATGTATGGACTTTCCAAATTACTAACAAACTCTTATGGTATATCTAGTTTTAACTTTTCTCCTATGATTACTCTCTTAATTCTGTTATATAAAATTTCATTATTGTATATTTTTTAATTTAATCTTAATGCATTTACTTAATTTCTCTATCACCATCATCCAACTATTCTCATGTCTTCTCTACTTGTTTTCAAGTTCTGACTTTTGTTGAGTCCATTGAGTGCTACTTTTGTGTATGTGTTTATGAATGAAAACCTATGACTGGATAACTGATCAGGAGACTGATTTTCACTTTTTTATCAGTCATTAATTACCTGAGTTGGTTTGGATAACTGGGGACTTTTGTGGTTCCATATGAATTTTAAAATATTTTTCCTGTGAAGAATGCCTTGAGGGTTTTGATTGGGATTACATTAAATCTGTAAATTAACTTTGATAGTATGTTCATCTTCACAGTGTTATTTCCACTATTCCATGAACATTAGGAGTTTAAGTAAAGAAATTAGAGGCAAGGTAATACAGAGGGAGAAATAAAGGTGAGAGATAAATAGCACCAAGGATATTTGTAAAACCATAAGGAAAAAATATTTCATGCCACTTAAAATACATAAAGTATTTATTTTCCTGCTTAAAATGCATATAATACATTTTGTGTATATATGTACATCTATTAAATGAATTATGCCAATTGAGGTAAAAATGTTCTTCCCAAGAGTCATAGACTATGTAACAAATCCCAATGTTAAGCATAGAAAAATGAAAAATAGCAACAACAATAACAACAAAATATTGAAATCCAGCTGAGAAAACTCTCATTGAACTATTGGCCAGTAAAGTCCAAGAGATTCCCACAACAATAAAGGTAATTCGTATTACTCTTGGTTGTCTCTAAGATCTTGAAGGCAAGACTCTATTGCTGAAGGTATCACACAAACCAGAAATAATACATAGAAGAATCAAACGGGAACTGACTTGGAAGTGTCTCTGAAGATAAAATCTCATAATATCTGAAGGAGTTACACAAGCTTCCAAGGGAGAAAAATATTCAATAAATAGTTCCACTCAGCTAAAAGATTACAAAGCACAATAAAAATCACGGAAAAATATACCTAGGAGATCAATGGCAGCTCTTTACCTTGAGGGTAACCAATAGCTAGCTAATTGGACTTAAAGCACAATCAATAGGAGGGAACTAATACCAAGCAATATAACTCTAGCCAACAATGTGGATATGGACCTTAGAAAGGAACATACTACTGCTACTTTTATAAATCTTTATAATTTATAACTGCATTCTACTTATTTATCCTTATACCCACAGATGAGTGTAACTAACATGTCTCATCAAAGAAACTTTGTATTGTATCAGACAAAGACTTATTATAGACATCCATAATTAGTTAAAATTCAGAGGACAGCAGATTGTGGGTTGTCCAAACCATTGTTACACATACAGAAAGCATAACTATCATAGCTAAGGCTCAGAGATCATCATAGAAATGGGTGCTGGGGGATTATAATAATCATAGGAACAGAACATGTGCTTCAAGATAGTGTATTTTGTATGTGACATGGAATTACACTCATGAAATCTCATCAATTTGGATTTCCAAACAAAGCCTGCATGGTGGCACAAGTGAATAAGCCAATGCCGATGGGGGTTATCTCACAGGAAACGACCCACAGACAAAAATGTTTATTAGATTTTTCTTTCTCGTGAAATAGTCAAAATTTAATACCATGAAGCTAATATTTAAATCATAAATGAATATTAATAAATTAACATAATAACTACTTTCAATTTTTGTTTAGAAGTACACATTTACTTACAATAAGAAATCTAAGGTGTTTTCTTTTTTCTTTTCAGAATTTTCACATGACTTCCTCTGTAGTAGTTTATCTGAGAAACATCTCTCATAGGTTTGGGTATTTGAACATTTAGTCCTTAGTTGATATCACTGTGGGTTATTATGGAACTTTTAGGAGGTCTGACCTTTAGGAAAGAAATGTGTCGCTAGGAATGGATTTAAGAGTTTCTGCTTTGCTCAGAGTTTCCAGTTTGTTCTCTATGCTTATGTTTGTGATCTCCCAGCTTCCTGCTCTGGCATCTTGTTGCCATGCCTCCCTGTCATAGTTACTTTTCTGTTGCTGTGGCAAAACATCATATTTTCCTCCCTGACCCACATATGCTTATGGATAGATCATAATGAGAAATGTGTTTATTCCTACTTCAAAAGTCCCCATAATTTTTTAGTATCAACACTTTTAGAGTTCAAAGTTCAAAGTCAATTCTGAGACTCAAGAAAATCTCTTAAGTGTAAGCACCAACAAAATCAAAAGGTAAATCACACAATTCCAACATACAATGGCACTGAAAATACATTTTATCACAAATAGGATTTGGGCATAGTGAGGAAATGCTTGACCAAGAAAATATTAAAATCTATCAGAGAAAACTCCATATCTTATAGCTCCATGTCTGAGAACACAGGGTTAAATGCCTTTGCACTTCCAGACTTGTCTCCTGAAAGACACATGTCTCTTGTCGACTGGTTCCAATCCCAGTGTGAAGCTCTCCTTTGAAAATACCCCATGACTCTAGCGCCTCTAATATTTTGAGGTCTCCAAGTATGGTAGTTTGAGTGATAATGGCTCCTACAAGTTCATGCTTGACTAGCTAGTAGAACTATTTCGGAAAGTTTAGAAGGTGTGGCTTTTTAGAGGAGGTAAGCCACTAGAGATGGGCTTTAAACTTTCAAAAAGGAAAGCCTCATACCATTCCCACTCTCTTTCTCCCTGCCTTGTAATTTTGCTTCAAGACTGAGTTCTCAGCTACTACACCAGTAACATGTGACCTTGCCTATTGACATGCCTCCTATCATGAAGGTCATAGACTAACTGTAAACCCCCAAAGGAACTCTTCTATAAGCTGTCATTGTCATGGTGTGTTACCACAGCCATATAAAACTAAGATACCACAGTAATACAGCCTTCACTTTGACAGTTTTATGCCTCCATGTATAAAGACAAGAACTTCCAAGCCATATGCCTGGTCCTAATGCCTCACCTTAATCATTGAGTAAGATTTCATTGACATATTCTTCATCAATCTAAAGTCAGAACCATGTACATGAGATGGCCATGTTTGGTTGTCTCCTTGGAATAGAGTTTGACATTCCATGAATCACATTTGGTGTAGCTTTCTTTTGTTACTGGCTTCTAGGAACAGAAATTTCCTCCTGTCTATCTTTCAGAATTTTTAAGTTATCTGGGTGGAGCCTTATTCTGAGAGTTTCCCTTGCTTTAGTCTGTTTTGTACTTCTTTTTGCTCTGGTTGCTCTTTTTCATTGCATAATTGTATAAGAGTGATTACTAATAACCATATCACAGACTCAATACTTGATATTAGGATGTCTTGAAATGTCAGCCACAAAGAACTTAGTTCATTACTCTTCCTCTTTTGTTTTGTTTTGTTTTTTGTTTGCTTTTTGATACAGGGTTTCTCTGTATAACAGCCCTGGCTGTGCTGGGACTCACTTTGCAGATCAGGCTGGCCATGAACTTTCTGAGATCTGCCTGGCTGGCCTCGAACTCACTGAGATCTGTCTCCCTCTGCCTCCCAAGATCTGGGATTAAAGTCACATACCACCAACACCAAGCTAGTTCATTTATTTTCAATTTAGCCTTAAACAAATTCTAATGACAAAGACACAAAACATCCATGGTCTTTGCCAAAGTATCACAAGGATGGTTTCTAGCCCAGTTACTCATATTCTTCCCCTTGGAAATTGTTTTAGCTGGGCCTCCAGTCCGTTGCTCTCAGCACTATCTTCTAAGCTCTTACTAGCATGGTTCATTAAACTGCAACTACAATGTTCAACTGCTTTCTTAGTGCAAAATGCCAAGGCCTTGCACATTCCTCCAATCTCCATGATGGTCAGGTCTATTGCAGCAGTAGTACTTCTCATGGTACCAACATCAGTTTTAGTTACTTTTCTATTACTGTCATAGAGTAATACTTTATGGTCTCTCCTGAGAGTATAAAATAAACCTTTTTTCTCCATAAATTATTTGTTCTCATGGGATATTATTAGAGAAACAAAAAAATACTGCTACACTGTCTATCATTAAATTCCCCATCATTTGGTATATTTACTGGTGATAATGTTGGATGAAAATGATGTCCTACAAAGAGTTTCATTACTGTATAAAATTGTTGTTTGCCATATGTTTTCTATTTGAGAGAAATATATTTTTTCATATTTTATTTTGATTTGTTTCTTTCTTACTAATTTCTTCATCAAAACATGAACATTTAAGTTATATTTTATATATACCACTTGGTTACATTCCTAGCCCTAATAGCAGGTTCTGACAATAGATCACAGCAATCTAATTTTTAAGCATTCCTCTGTAATTATAATGCAAGGGTTACAAAAGCTCAAAGGAAAATTTTATGCAACAGTGTTTGAAATTTCAATGAATAAAAAGATAACAATGATGGGAAGTGTTCTAAGCTGTGGGCGGTCAAATAAAAGAGTATCAGCTAACCTGGGAGTACGAATGTATTTGCCAATTTTAGTAAAATCAAAAATTCATTGTACAATACCCACAAATATTTGAAGGAATTTGGGAAGGCACCCATGTAAGAGTAGGCATTTAAAAAAATCTCTGTGGACAAATGTGAAATTATGTTCTCACAGGAATCCAATTAATGCAATTAGAAAATGTAATTTTTATCCTAAATTAACCTTATGTATATTATCTGAGTGAAGTAAGGAAATGAGTTGAACTGACTTCTCTCATGATTTAAATATCTCTAGTTCTACATCCATTTAATAAAGACTAATTTTACTCATAAAATATATATATAAGTTTAATAATTTTGGTAAAATGGCACTAAAAGTTGATCTGTAGATACATTAAGATGCTACTATGAGTTTTCCTGCCTAAGGGGCCAGGCTCCATTAATGCAAGACTCAAAAGGAATCAACAGAATTAGTGAATACCGTAAGGTGCATCTTCTTCTTTCCAGAAACTTCTCTCATTGTTACTTGCTATGAACTATTGCCTGAAATTATTTAAGTATAGAGCAGGTTCTTCTCCATAGTGAGATACAAGGCTTAAACATATAGCCATGGGAAAAGAACAACTTACTGAGGACTCAAGAAAAGCTATGTAGTGACAACTCCTTCATTATTTTTTGCATTAAAATAATTACCATTAAAATATGCTCTTCAAACAATGAAAATGACCACATAAAGATAAATTTAATGTTACCACAAAGAGTTACAAATTTCCTTTAGATATCCCACAATGAATGCTTTCCTTAATATTTCAGATGGCATACAAAGAAAATAGAAATTTGGTAATCAAAAGATTATTTAATGTCACATTTGCAAAGAATTCTGAGCATAAATTTAATAACCATTAGATTACACATCAATAAATCTTTTTATTTATTCACATTTTGTTAATGCAATTAAGATTTTCCATTTTGTACCTATAAATGAGAAGTTTCATTTTTTATGCTTTTTAAGGTAAAATATTAGATTAATTTTATAGTAAGTTATGATGAAAGTTCATTTTCTTTCTTTTCCTTAATGCAGAATTACAATTTCAAATAGCATCATTTGAAAGGAGTCTCATTAATCAGTGAGTGTAATATGGCATGCTTTTAGCTTTATAGAGTAAACTATTAATTTGAAAGAAAATTCTGTTTATTTCCCACATTACCTAGTGAAATGAGGGAGATAAAGGATAATTAATGTCAGAAAGTAGGGTATTGATTTGACATGCTGTAACTATAGCAATTTTTCTAAGTAACTCATTACTAAATAAATTTAATAAAATATCTGAAAGCCTCTTTCAAAGGACTTATAAAAAATTACACTGAAGGAAAGGTTTTTTATTCAAATTTTTTTATTCAAAAATTTATACTTCCTCTCCTTCTCCCAGTCCCTCCCGCTCCCCCACTCCTCCTCCTCCCTCCCCCTGCATTCTTAAGAGAGGGCAGGGTACCCTGCCCTGTGGGAAGCCCAAGACCCTCCCCCCTCCATTCTGGCCTGGGAAGGTTTGCATCCAAATAGATTAGAGTCCCAAAAAGCCAATACAGGCAGAAGAGATAGGTCCCAGTGCCATTAGCGATGGCTTCTCAGTCTGCCCCCATTGGCAGCCACATTCAGAGTCTGGTTTGATCACATGCTCGTTTGTCCAGCTGGATTTGTTAGCTCCCATTAGATCAGGCACACTGTCTCAGTGGGTGGACCAGCCTCTTGAGATCCTGACTTCCTTGCTCATCTTCTCCCACCTTCTGCTCTTCAACTGAACCTTGGGAGCTCAGTCCATTGCTCTGATGTGGATGTGGGTCTCTGTCTCTATCTCCATTCATCAGACGATATTTCTATGGTGATAATCAAGATATTCATCAATGTGACTATGGGAAAAAGCTAGTTCAGGCACCCTCTCCTCTGCTGCCTAAGTACCTAGCTGGGGATATCCCTGTGGACACCTGGGATTCCCCCTAGAGCCAAGTCTCTTGCCAAACCTAAAAAGACTTCCTTAATGTAGATAACTTATTCCCTGCTCCAATATCAGCCCTTCTTCCATCTCCACCCTCCAACTCCTCCAAGCTCTCCCCAGTCCTTCCCTCCTCCTTCTCCTCCCCCTCTCCCCTTCCATCACATAACCCCCACCTCTACCGCCAGCCTTATACCCACCCCCGTGCTCCCAACTTTTACCCAACGATCTTGATTGCTTCCAATTGCCAGGAGGATCTATTTATGATTTCCTTGGGTTCACCTTGCTATTTGGCTTCTCTAGGATTGTGAGCTATAGGCTTAATGTCCTTTCGTTATGGCTAGAGTCCACTAATGATTGAGTATATACCATAGTCATCTTTTTGGGTTTGGGTTATCTCACTAAGCATAGTGTTTTCTATTTCCATGCATTTGCATGCAAAATTCAAGATGTCATTGTATTTTACTGCTGAGTAATATTCTAACATGTATATATTCCACACTTTCTTGATCCATTCTTCCATTGAGGGGCACCTAGGTTGTTTTCAGGTTCTGGCTATTACAAATAATGCTCCTATGAACATAGTAGAACAAATGCTTTTGTTGTATGATTGGACATCTCTTGGGTATATTCCCAAGAATGGATCCTGAGGTAGGTTGATTCCCAATTTCCTGAGAAACCGCCAAACTGATTTCCAAAGTGGTTGCAGAAGTTTGCATTCCCACGAGCAATGGATGAGTGGTCCCCTTACTCCCCATCCTCTCCAGCATAGGCTATCCTTGGTGTTTTTGATTTTAGCCATTCTGAAAGGTATAAGATGGTATCTCAATTTTTTTTTGATTTGCATTTCACTGATGGCTAATGAAGTTGAACATAACGTTAAGTATCTTTCGGCCATTCGAACTTCATTTGTTGAGAATTCTCTGTTCAGATCATTATCCCATTTTTTAATTGGGGTATTTAGAAATTTAATGTCAAGTTTCTTGAGTTCTTTGTATATTTTGGAGATCAGACCTTTGTCTGATGTGGGGTTATTGAAGATCTTCTCCAATTCAGTAGGATGCCTTTTTGTCTTAATGACTGTGTCTTTTGCTTTACAGAAGCTTCTCAGTTTCAGGAGGTCCCATTTGCTCATTGTTGCTCTTATTGTCTGTGCCACTGGGGTTTTACATAGGAACTGGTCTCCTGTGCCCATGTATTGCAGGCTACTTCCCACTTTCTCTTCTATCAGGTTCAGTGTGGTCGGATTTATATTGAGGTCTTTAATCCATTTGGACTTGAGTTTGTGCAAGGTGATAGATAAGGATCTATTTTCACTCTCCTACATGTTGACATCCAGTATGCCAGAACCATTTGTTAAAGATGCTTTCTTTCTTCCATTGTATAACTGTACCTTCTTTTTCAAATATGAGGATTGTGGATTAATATCTGAGTCTTCAATTCGATTCCATCGGTCAACATCTCTGTTTTTATGCCAGCACCAAGCTCTGTACTAGAGTTTGAAGTCAACGATGGTGTTGCCTCTGGAAGTTCCTTTATTGTATATGATTGTTTTGGCTATCCTGGAATTTTTGTTTTGCCATATAAAGTTAGTTATTGTTCTCTCAAGGTCTATGAAGAATTTTGTTGGGATTTTGATGGGGATTCCATTGAATCTATAGATTGCCTTTGGTAGAATTGCCAGTTTTATTATATTGATCCTACCAATCCATGAGAATGGGAGATCCTTCCATTTTCTGATATCCTCTTCAATTTCTTTCTTCAATGTCTTAAAGTTCTTGTTAAATAGATATTTTACTTCCTTGGTTAGTATTACCCAAAAATATTTTATGCTCTTTGTGGCTATCGTGAAAGGTGTTTCTCTGATTTCCCTCTCTGTTTCTTTATCCTTTGTGTATAGGAGAGCTACTGATTTATTTTGAGTTGATCTTGTATCCTGCCACATCACTGAAGGTATTTATCAGCTGTAGAAGTTCTTTGGTAGAGTTTTTGGGGTCACTTATGTACACTATCATATCACCTGCAAATAATGAAAGTTTGACTTCTTCCTTTCCAATTTGAATCCCCTTGATCTCTTTATGTTTTCTTAGCTATTGCTAGAAATCCAAGCACTATTGTGAAAAGATACAGAGAGAATGGACAGCCTTTTCTTGTTCCTGATTTTACTAGAATTGCTTTGAGTTTCTCTCCATTTAATTTGATGGTTTCTGTCGGCTTGCTGTATATTGCTTTTTTATATTGAGAAATGATCCTTGTATACATAATCTCTCCAAGACCTTTATCGTAAAGGGGTGTTGAATATTGTCAAATGCATTTTCAGCATCTAATGAAATGATCATGTTTTTTCTTTCAGTTTATGTATATGATGGATTACATTGATAGATTTTCATATGTTGAACCATCCCTGCATCTCTGGGATGAAGCCTTCTTGATCATAATGGATCATTTTTTTGATGTGTTCTTGGATTCGGTTTGCTAGTATTTTATTGAGAATTTTTGCATTGATGTTCATGAGTGAGATTGGTCTGTAATTCTCTTCCTTGGTAGAGTCTTGGTGTGGTTTTGGTATCAGGATAACTGTAGCTTCATATAAAGAGTTTGGCAATGACTCTTCTGTTTCTATTATGTGAAACACTGTAAGGAGTATAGGTGTTAGCTCTTCTTGGAAGTTCTGGTAGAATTCTGCATTAAAACCATCTGGTCCTGGGCTTTTTTTGGTTGGGATGTTTTTGATGACAGCTTCTATTTCCTCGCGACTTATAGGTCTTTTTAAATTGTACACCTGGTCTTGATTTAATTTCGGTATATGGTATTTATCTAAAAAACTATCCATTTATTTTACATTTTCCAATTTTGTGGCATACAGGCTTTTTTAGTAAGACCTAATGATTCTCTGAATTTCCTCAGTGTCTGTTGTTATGTCCCCCTTTTCAGATCTGATCTTGTTAATTTGCGTCTTCTCTTTCCACCTTTTGATTAGTTTGGATAGGGGTTTGTTGATCTTGTTTATTTTCTCAAGGAACCAGCTCTCTCTTTCATTGATTCTTTGGATTGTTTTCTGTGTCTCTATTTTGTTGATTTCAGCCCTCAGTTTGATTTTTTCCAGTCTTCTACTCCTCCTGGGTGAATCTGCTACTTTTTTTTTTCTAGAGCTTTCAGGTGTGCTGTTAGGTCACTAATGTGTGCTTTCTCTGTTTTCTTTTTGTGGGCACTAAATGCTATGAACTTTCTTCTTAGCACTGTTTTCATAGTGTCCCATAGGTATGGGTATGTTGTGTCTTTATTTTCGTTGAATTCAAGGAAGAATTTAATTTCTTTCTTTATTTCTTCCTTGACCCAGGAGTAGTTCAGTTATTGACTTTTCAGTTTCCATGAGTTTGTAGGCTTTCTGGGGGTGGAATTGTTGTTAAATTCTAACTTTCCTCCATGGTGATTCAATAAGACACAGGTGGTTACTCCAATTTTTTTGTACCTGTGGATGTTTGCTTTGTTACTGAGTATGTAATCGATTTTCAAAAAGGATCCATGAGATGCTGAGAAGAAGGTATATTCTTTCCTGTTTGGGTGGAATGTTCTATAGATGTCTATTAAGTCCATTTGATTCATTACATCTGTTAGTTCTCATATTATCTCTGTTAAGTTTCTGTCTGGTTGACTTGTCCATTGGTGAGAGAGGAGTGTTGAAATATCCTACTATTTGTGTGTGGGGTTTGTTGTGTGCTTTGAGTTCTAGTAATGTTTCTTTTACATATGTGGGTGCTTTTATATTAAGGGCATATATATTCAGGATTGAGATTTCATCCTGATGGATTATTCCTGTTATGAGTATGAAGTGTCCATCTCCATCTCTTCTGACTGATTTTAGTTTCAATTCGATTTTGTTAGATATTAGTATAGCCACACCCATTTGTTTCTTGGGGCCATTTGATTGAAAAACGTTTTCT
Organism: Ondatra zibethicus; assembly: GCA_004026605.1. Taxonomy (NCBI): domain Eukaryota; kingdom Metazoa; phylum Chordata; class Mammalia; order Rodentia; family Cricetidae; genus Ondatra; species Ondatra zibethicus. Next base: position 27,025 of record PVIU01018086.1, read on the forward strand.
CTACCCTTTATCTGAGATAATATCTGTATTTGTGGTTGAAGTATGTTTCCTGTAAACAGCAGAATGTTGGATCCTGTTTTCATATCCATTCTCTTAACCTGTGCCTTTTTACAGGTGAATTGAGACCATTTATATTAAGTTTTATTAATGACCAGTGGTTGTTAACTCTGTTTTTTTTTTTTTTTTTTGGTGGTAAAGTTTGTGTATTTCCCTTCTTTGAGTTGTGCTGCTGGAGGGTTGTTACATGTCTGTGTTATTATGGGTGTTGTTTGCTTCCTTTTGTTGTGGTTTTCCTTCTAGTACTTTCTGTAAGGCTGGGTTTGTGGCTATGTATTGCTTAAATTTGTTTTCATCCTGGAATATATTGTTGTTCTCCATAGATAGGGAAAGAAAGCTTTGCTGGGTATAGTATTCTGGCCTTGCATCCATGGTCTCTTAGTTTCTTTAGCACATCTATCCAAGACCTTCTGGCTTTCATGGTTTCCATAGAGAAGTCCGGTGTTATTCTGATGGGTTTACCTTTATATGTTACTTGACCTTTTTCCTTTGCAGCTCTTAATATTCTTTCTTTATTCTGTATGTTTTGTGTTTTGATTATTATATGGTGAGGGGATGTCCTTTTTTGATCCAATCTATTTGGTGTTCTGTATGCTTCTTGAACCTTCATAGGAATATCATTCTTTAGCTTGGGAAAGTTTTCTTCTATAATTTTGTTGAATATATTTTCTGGGCCTTTGAGCTGGAATTCTTCTCCTTCTTCTATCCATATTATTCTTAGGTTTGGTCTTTTCATTGTGTTCCAGATTTACTGGATGTTTTGTGTTACGAACTTGTTGTATTTGTTGTTTTCTTTGATCAATGAGTTTATTTTCTCTATCGTATCTTCAGCGTCTGAGGTTCTTTCTTCTATCTCTTGTATTCTGTTGGTTATACTTGTCTCAGTAGTTCCTGTTCGTTTTCCCAGATGTTCCATATCAGCCTTCCCTAGGTTTGTGATTTTTTCATTGCCCCCTTTTCAGTTTTCAAGTCTTGAACTATTTCCACTCTCTGTTTGATGGCTTTTTCTTTGTTTTCTGGGGTATCTTTGAGGTATTTATTCATTTCTCCTAACTTTTTGTTAGTCTTCTCATCCATTTCTTTAAAGGAGTTTTTCACATCCTCTTTAATGGTCTCTATCACTTTCATAATGTTACATTTAAAATCAATTTCTTCTACTTCTTCTGGGTTAGTTTGTTCAAGTTTTCCTGTTGCATATTCGCTGGATCCTGGTGTTATCACATTGCTTTTTAGGTTTTTGGAGGAATTCTTGCATTGGCGCCTGCCCATCTCTTCCTTTGAATGTGGTCAGGAGAGTCTCAGTGGCTTGGTCCAATTTTTGTTGTGACTAATTGTGTACTTGGGTATTTTTCTTGTTCTGCCCTCTCTTAGGTCTCCTCAGCACTGGAGTTGGCTCTCAGATCCCCCTCCTCCCTGAAGTAGGCTTTGCTGGTGGATCTAATGACTCCCTCCTGATGGATCTGCTGGTACTGGTTCAGGGCCATTTGCTGGCCAAGGACCTAGCAGACAAAAGGGCAGGCTTGGTAGAAGAAGCCTGCTCCATGGAACAAAGAAACCCGTGGAGCCTTGCACTCACCAATTTTCACCAGAGCCTCATCCCCGAAGCAGGCTGAGTTCAGGGACCCTAGGACCCCGCAGATGGAAAGGGGTGCTTGGGTGAAAGCTGAGGTGGGATAAGCAGAAAAGCCAGTAGAGTGTGAGGAGAGGATGCCCTGCTGAATGGCCAGAAAGTTTAGGGGATTGGAGGGCGTCTGGGCAGCCGGATGGGGACCCATTTACCCCTCCTGAAGTATCTGCTGGTACTGGTTCAGGGCCACTTGCTGGCCAAGGATCTCGCAGACAAAAGGGCAGGCTTGGTAGAAGAAGCCTATTCCGTGGAACAAAGAAACCCCTGAAGCCTTGCACCCACCAATTTTCCCCAGAGCCTCAGCCCTGAAGCAGGCTGAGTTTGGGGACCCTAGGACCCCACAGATGGAAAGGGGTGCTTGGGTGAAAGCTGGGGTGGGATAAGCAGAAAAGCCAGTAGAGTGTGGGGGGCAGGGGAGAAGACCCACTGAATGGCCAGAAACTTTAGGGGATTGGAGGGCATCTGGCCAGCCAGGTGGGGTCCCACTTACCCCTCCTGAAGTATCTGCTGGTACTGGATCAGGGCCACTTGTTGGCCAAGAATCTCACAGACAAAAGCTGAAGGAAAGGTTTTGAATGTTCTTCTAAAATATGAATAGTTATATAACCTAAAATTATATAATTATCTTTTTCCTCTGCCATGTGTATATGATGCTAATTTTCTACTATGTTCTTGGAAAAAGAATGCAGTTGTTGAAACAAATGTTAATTTCTTCATCAACCATTGATGAAGAAATATATATATTTATAATATACCTAATTTAGACATTATAAATATAGTAATATATCAAAAATATAATAGCAGCATCAAAATTATTCAAAATTTCTTCTCTCAAAAACATTTTTAAAACATAAATAATTATATAGAGATTATTTTTAAGTCCTTTTATACATTGCTTCTTTGCTTTAACTAGAAAATTACAGTCATAAATCGGAATTCAGGAAGCTCCTCTTAATTAGTTTAACTGATGCGAACACTTAACTAAGCTAAAAGGCTTTTTCTCTATAACCAGGCATGCCAAATAATCATCAGCTCAATTTAAGGCAAGAAAAATAGGTGCAGAGTGAAAACAGTTGCCGACTGAAAAGAAAATAAGGAGTCATATGTTATAAGATTATTACAATTCTAATACTAAATAAAACCATACATGTGAATAGAATAACAGGTTTTAAATATTTTCTAAAAAATTACTACACAGATTGTAAAAGACATGAAATTATTTTGTATGTCTATTATTGAAATAAGAACCTTTCCCATTATACTGAGTGGCTCCAAATAAAAGAAAAAGCCAGAGCTGATGGTATTTCCTTCATTATTAACATCACAAGCTGTTAGCAATTATTTTGCTGTTTTATTGTAAAGCGGTCCTTTAATGCTGTGCTACAAATTGCAGAGTTTGATATAGAAAGACAAAAATTATTTTCTGGGACTCTAGGCCATATTTTCTGGGATATAATGCTTTTCATGGACAAGATAGTCAATTTGTGTAGTATTAGTTCTTTTATCAAGTGGTCAAAGTGAGATGGAATGAAATATAAACTCTCCTCTATGGTTCCCTTGTGATCAAAATGCATACTTGCATGTGAGACCTGACCAATGTTAAAGCAATATACATCAATAATACACAAATAATGTAACTATTATATGGAGTCTTAATAACATGGAGATACAAGTACGGAATAAAGGTTAATATTTTGTATCACAGGTTTGATAGTTACTTAGATGCACTAAATTTCATGATTTTCAAAGGCTTCTTTATAGAGGAAACTATTAAAGATAGATATGTATTTCCTATGTCCACCATGCATATATTCGCTGTGTATGAGAGTGCCAAACAAAATACTACCATGTCATCTTGCATATAATTTTTAGCCTTACAGAAAGAATGTTAATTTCCTGCTACTAGAAAAGGTTTTACATGGGTTTTCACAGTTATGCATGTATTTCTCTCTCTCTCTTTCCCTCCCCCCATTGTGTCTTCTGTAAATAACCAAAACAGCACTCCTGATATTGTTGGTTTGTATATTTATACTAGAATTATTTGCCACTCTTTAATAGTCAAATTTTTTTAATTTCAAAAAACCTACATATGATATACAACATATGAAACAAATAGAATACTTAAAAATAAAAATTGTGAATTAACTGCAATAAACTCATGTACAAAGTTCATAATGATAGCATAAATATGTAAAATAATGGAAACATAGGCAAGCATGGTGGTGTACACCTTTTATCCCAGCAACTGGGAGGCATAAACAAGTAGATCTCAGTGAGTTTGAGGTCATCCTAGCTTGCATACCCTGAGCTCCCTGCCAGCAAGAGCCACACAGTGAGACTGTCTCAAAATATAAATTAAAATAATGAAAAAAATGAATAATGAAATTGACTGTATGAAAAATTGAAGTGATGTTTAACTATCAATAGATCAACTATGACAGTGGCAATAATAAAATATTGACACAATTTAAAACAATGATTTAAAATATGAATGCAAAAGTATCAAAATTGATGAGTAATGTAGGAAAGGAACAGCATTGACATATCACTTGTTTTATCAATGAAACTGCATTAAAACTGCATCATTCAGTTTATTATACTCAATTGATTTAAATATAAAATATAAAAAAGAGGTTCAGAGTTTTAGACAAATTTTCAAGCACACTTGTAAAAAGGCTACAAATCAAATTTTTTTGAAAGATATTGAAATGCTCTACACTGATAGAATTGTCTTCAATTACTCCAAACTATCATAAATCATTAGTTTTCCAGATTAAAGTACAAACTTTATTCCTTAAATGTTATTTTTCTGGTAAATAAATCATGAAGACAAAAAAAGGAAGTTAAGTAAACCATAACATTTACATTAGACAAAATTTAGGGGGAAATGGTCATTAAAATGCAGATAAATTCTTTTTGGATGCCATAAGCTCTGTATTTTAAAAGATAAAATCACCTTTTCAATTACAAAAATCATATACTCAATATACTCAACATGATTTTTGTACTCATATACTTAATACCAAAACACTTTCCACTTATTATAGGAGATACAATTACCTGGTATTCTATCAATGACAGAAGGAAAATTTAATGCAGTTTCAGAAATTTTTCTCAATTTATAAAATTACATATAAATTAATATAATGTCACACATAGGCTGATGTTTTTAAACAGCTGATCCACAGTTAATAGCACTGTTTCCACAGGTCTAGAATGTACAGTAATATTGAAGGAAGTATGTCACTGGAGGAGGAGGCTTTTTGAGGTTTCAAATCCTCATGATATTTCCAGTGTTTGTTCTCTCTCTCTGCCTTGAGTATTTTGTTTGGGTTGTAATCTCTCTTCCTCTGAAATCACCCAGGAGTGCTTTGTTGAGATTAAACCTGTTCCTTTACTTTTAATTAGGATCAATTTGGCTTACTGTGTCGGCAGAGAAACTCACAACTGGGGATTCAAAAATACTCAGGAAACAGCAGTGGGAAACATAAAAATTGTTCATCCATGAAGTAAACCCAGAGTCGATAAGGTGAGTTCCAGGACAAGCTCCAAAGCTACAGAGAAACTCTGTCTCAAAAAAAAAAACCAAAAAAATAAAGTGTGTGTTTAATTTATTTGGGAGCTAGGTGGTGGGTACCCTAAAAGACTCCAAAGACTTTAATAACATCATAATATTACAAAGAATGCTTCCCAGAAATATAGACTATTATTTAAATAAACAAAAAGTGCATTACAATCAACTTCCAAAACCCTTAGAAATGACATAGACATCTAAATCTGATTGCCTAGAGAGTCATTCAAAGTCCCTACAGTAGGCTGAAGAGGGATGCCCCCACATTGCAAAGGGAATTTGAATGACTGTCCAGGCAATCAGATTTTTAAAGTTAAGGCATTCTTAAAATATCTATTGTGATTTAACTTTACAGTCACTCTTTCAATTCCAAGTCTCTCAACAGCTGTCCTTTGCTTTTCAGCAATCAAAAGATTCAAAATCAACACAATAACATACAGGATCCAGACTCCCTGTGTATGTCCCATCTCACGTGGCTTTTTCTTTTACAGTCTCTTTAAAGACTTCATCTTATTTTTAATCGATTCATTTTTTCTATGACTATACCACTGTTCCCTTTCTTAAGCCTATGCACATTCTTAAACACATTAGAACCTGCTTAGAGGTTTTCCATCATGAACTTTTATTGTTTCAAGACAAGGTTCTCTGTGTATCAGCCCTGGCTGGACTGAAACTCACTTTGTAGACTAAGTGGGCCTCGAACTGTCAGATAACTGCCTGATTCTACTTCTGGCATGCAACACTGACCTTTTTCTACTGCATATTGTTAGCTTTTTCTGACAGCAGGAGCAAAATTTAGACTGATATGCTACACCTGGATATTCCAGAAGATGCTTAGCTAAATCTATCTGCCTTTTGTTTTGTGAGAGTCAAGCATAAATCTTGGGTCCAGGTTGGAGGTTCATCTCCCCAGAAAATACATTCAACCTTCCCAGACCTCTAGATTGTTAATACCTGCACTGTGGCAGGCATTTTTACTTTGTCTTTGTTCCTACTTGAAATAATGGATGTTCAAGAGCTCACTAACCTTCAGAAACTGATGTGGGAGTACCCTCTGTATGCTGTGATTAACATTAATGAGTAAAGAAACTGCTTTATATCTATAGCAGGGCAGAACTTAGATAGATGGGGAAGATGAAACTGAATGCTGGGAGAAAGAAGAGTAGAGTCAGGGACACACCATGGAGCCACCACCGGAGATAGGCATGATGAAACTTTGCTAGTGGGCCATGACCTCAAGGTGATACACAGATTAATAGAAATGGGTTAAGCCAAGATCAAAAACAGTGATGATAACTTAGGCTGGAAAGGTTGTAGAGCAAAGGGAACAGTTCTGCATTGCTGGTGGGAATGCAAGCTGGTACAGCCCCTTTGGATGTCAGTGTGGTGATTTCTCAGAAAATTAGGAAACAACGTTCCTCAAGACCCAGTAATACCACTTTTGGGTATATATTCAAAGGATGCTCCCAAGGACATGATGCTCAGCTATATTCATAGTAGGATTGTTTGTCATGGCCAGAACCTGGAAACAACCTAAATGCTTCTCCACTGAAGAATGGATAAGGAAAATGTGGTACATTTACACAATGGAGTACAACATATCAGAAAAAATTAACAACAACTTGAATTTTGCAGGAAAATGGCTAGAGCTAGAAAACACCATTTTGAGTGAGGTAACTCAGACACAAAAAGACAAATATCACATGTACTCACTCATAAGTGGTTTTTAAACATAAAGCAAAGAAAACCAGCTTACAAATTGCAATCCCAGAGAACTTAGGCAACAATGAGGACCCTAAGAGAAACTTACATAGATCTAATCTACATGGGAAGTATAAAAAGACAAGATCTTCTGAGTAAATTGAGAGCATATGGACCATGGGAAAGGGCTGAAGGGGACGGGAGAGGCAGAAAGGAAGCAGAGAAAAATGCAGAGCTCGATAAAATCAATAAAAAAGCCATTATCTCCCCAGTCCTAACTTTTAAAAATTTTGCTATGACCCCAGTTGTTGCAACATAAACAAAAGTAACACACCTTAAAATAATATTGCCCAATAATTCTTATCCTGTAGTATCTAATTTGTATTTTTTTGTGTTTTAAAGTAATCATTATGTAAGTATTTAAGCTACGTTACTAAGCTTATTCATAGGGATTTTGAAAACAATTAGTAATAGAAATGATTTTGTGATTTATTTGATAGGATTTCTATTATTTTATATAGAAATTTTAGTGATGTAATCGACTGCTGTTATATCATTCTACTTTACTGGAACCATTTATCTGCTCGAAGAGTTTTCTAGTGGAAATATGTGGAGTCCATCTATGCTGAAATTTGGGCTGGCTTGATCTTATGTAGGTCTTCTACAGATAAAAACAACTTGTTTTAGTTCATGAAATCAACAGCTTGTCATTTCTCTGAGCATGAGTTTTTGACTAAGTTTAAATTGCCAAGTGTCAATTCTCTACTCTGTATCAGACCTCAAATTCAATTAGAAAGCAGTTGGTTACTACAAAACAATAATGTATTTATTGCTACAGTGAGCACATGTTGCCTGGCCAGTGGGTATTTTAAGAGAATCCTTGTATACTGTTTGTTGGGTCTAAACAAGTGCAGTCATTTTGGAAATCAGTCTGGATTTATCATATGAAGCAGTAATACTACTCATGGGCATATACCTATAGGATTTAATCTACTACTAGGTGATGTGGGAGTACCCTCTGTGTGCTATGATTACCATTTATGAATAAAGAAACTGCTTTGGCCTGTTGATAGGGCAGAACTTACATAGGCAGGGAAGACGAAACTGAACACTGGGAGGAAGGAGGGTGGGGGAGACAGACACTGGGAATTCTACCCAGTAAGCCACTACCACATTGCCATACACAGATTAATAGAAATGGGTTAAATTAAGATGTAAGAGTTAGCCAATAAGAAGCTAGAGATAATGGACCAAGCAGTGATTTAATTAATACATTTTTGTGTGATTATTTCAGTTTTGGGTGGCCGGGACAAATAAGCGGCCCTCTCTGCAATAAATAAGGAGATACTGGAACATATGCTTAATGATGCCCTGTCCACAATAAGTAGGAAATGGAATCAACCTAAATACCCATAAACAGATGAAGCAGATAAAGAAAATGTGACATGTATACATGGTGGAATATCATTCAGCTGTAATAAAGGATGAAATCACAAAAAAATCAACATAAATTGATGAAACTGGATAAAATATACCAAGTGAGTTAACTAAGACTCAGAAAGAGAAGTGCTACATATGAAGATTTTTGGTTTCTTGTTTAAATTGGAAAATAGAAAAATAGAAATGAGACATTAGGAATGACATTTTAAGAGAACAGAGATAGTAAATTATAGGTAAAATTTAAAAAAAAAGTAAAGTTGTAAAATACTGGAAATGAAAAAACCTGGGTAGCAAGATGTATGAGAAGATGGAAAAACTCAAACATAAAGGAGGAGAATTATTCTAGAGTAAGGATCCATGAAATAGGAATATGAAAACCTACTATCTTGCAACCCAATTAAAAAATATAATTGTGCAGATTACATGGTACATAGTTATTAAATTGTTATTTTGTGTTAAGAGATGATTTGTTAAAACTGCTAAGTCTAAGGATAAATAAAAACTCATGGGAAGTTTTCTTTGAGTTTCTCTGAAACAATTGTTATGTGCTGAAGATATGGTCAGTTGGGGAGTAATGTCAGCAGGTAGTATCAGGACAGAGATATCAAAGTAAAATTGAAGAAGTGCAAAGTCAGTCTCTATTATGGGATAAGTTTGAAACTTGTACTTCATATGTTTGGACCTTATACCATATTGAATTATATCATCAGGAAATTTAGAAAACATCTAGAAAGAAGTTAGACTTGTGGCTAAATTTAAAGCAGCTAGTAGGAGAAGTTGGCAAATTCAAAGTCTCCTAAATTAAAATAGATGACTTAGTTTGCATCATGAAATGTATATGAAGTAAGCTATATATGAATTAACAAAGTTTTGGCATCAAAGAATATGTAGTCATCTTCCAGTTTCTACTTTGATTCAATTTAGTGTGTATTATAGAAAATAATATTTAGAAAGGTTCACATTCCTTATGTAGAATAGCATTCTTCTTGTATTTAACTTAAGCAATACATAATAATTGATCTATGGATTAGTTATAATTATTATAATATATCATTTAGGGTATAATCACAAAAATCAAGGGCTATATATGATCAATTTAGATGTGATTTCTAAAAATTGTTTTTGACTCATGATTGGCTAAGTCTTTGAAATAAGAATTGATGGATAAAGAGAAGAAAATATGTAACTAGTTCAAAATCAAAAGATGTACTTGAAAAATGTATACAAGTTTCATTGAATAATTAAATATGAGTTGTTTAAAATGGAAAGGCCCTTAAGGAGAGCATGAAAAGCATTACCTGTTTTTCTTAATTTATCTCTGTTATATCAAAGTCCTGAATATAATTAATTCTTCAAAATACCATGGGCGAAATGAAGTTATATGGATAACAGAAAATGACAAATGTATGGGCAGTTGACTTATCTATGTTTTCATATTATAAATATTCTTCTGACTTAGCTATAAAATATGTAATTCAATTTTACATATTTATAATTACAACAAAACCTTTATTATTATGACTAGAAATAGTATCATAAAGATTTAATATTATTTTGTATTAAATAAAATGATTGAAAAGTGAATCTTAGTTTTAAAATGTTAGAGAATAAGAAATATTAAGAATCATTAATTTTTTTTCTTGCTTTGAAGATTAGTGGTAGTTATAATTTTATAAGGCTCCAAAATTGGACAATGATTACAGACTAGAGAAGTCATCACTTCTGAGTAATATAAAAAATAAATGGAAAAAATTTGCCCACAGAAATAAGCAATTTGTATTACAATAAAGCCTGCTAATCTACTGTAATGAAATTAATAGGTTTACAATAGTGAAATGTGTGGGATGATGACATTTATTTGTTGTTTTTGTTGGCTTAAGGTTTAAATGATCACAAAACAATTATGCTTAATAATGTTACTGGTTTAAATGATAGAAAAATAACTCTTTTAATAATGTAATATAGCAGTATATGATTAAAGGTTATTTTAGAAGTTTTTTATGAATTAGAGAATAAATTTTCAATTACCTTGTGAAACTCAAATATCCCAGTTTTATGCATTATTGCAGTTGATTATCAAAGTACTTGTCTGGAATATACAGGCCCAATATTTAGTCCATTGCAGTTCCTCTAAACAAAGTTTTCCTCTGAAACATCTGACAAGTACCAATAGATCAACGTTTTAAAGAGACCACAATTTTGAGAGAGAAGTGGGAAGGACATAGGAGGAGCTTTAGCTGAAAAGGATAAGGAAGAAATGATGCAAGTACAGTACTCAGGTATGAACTTCTCAGTAAAGTATAATAAATGTCAAGGCAAAAAGGAAAATTGATGTGAAATTAAGGCAAATTAAGTAGTCATTTTAGGTACTAAATTACAAAAGTTTGTTTATAAACATGACCTTGCTTTAGTTATATATGTTTAGTAAATTATGTTTATATACACACTATTTTTTCTTCCATTACATAAATTTATGAGAAAGCTATGACAGACAAATGTTAATGTGATCCAGTTGTATCACACCAATTTAGAGATACATGTAAATATTCATATATTGATGTGGGATTCCCCTCTGTATACTGTGAATACCATTGGTTAATAAAGAACTTTCTTGGGCATGTGCAGAGTAGAATAGAGGTAGGCTGGGAAAACTAAACAGAGTGCTGGGAGAAAGGAAGCAGAGTCAGAGAGAAGCCATGGAGCCCCCATCAGAGACAGTCAGTGGACAGAACTTTATTCAGTAAGCCACTGCCACGTAGTGATATACAGATTAATAAAAATGGGTTAAATTAAGATGTAAGAGTTAGCCAATAAAATGCTAGAGTTAATGAGTCAGGCAGTGATTTAATTAATACAGTTCCTGTGTCATTATTTCAGGTCTGAGCTGCCAAGCGGCTAGAAGACCAGGCGGCCTTCCTACATCAACATATGAAGCAGTAATAAAATTATTTAAATTAATCAAAATAACAAAACTGTACAAAATTTAGCTTAGTTTTTATTTTTTATTTTCTTAACCATTATATTTCAGTAAATCTTTGCATATTATCTTATAATGATTTAATTTATGGTATATTAATTTAGTAGATGCAAGAAGCACTTCTATATTTCCATAAAGTATCAAGATGATTCAGATGAAATTTTTTAATACCTAAGTTGTAAGTCTACTAAAGTTAAAAATTACATTAGATTTTCTCTGAACTAATCTAAGTTTATTTGAAACTATAATATAATCAAAATTTTGGGAGGAAGTCAAAGTAATGATTTAGGCAGGCAGAAGAAGATGACAACTAAACTTGAATGACTATAAATAACTTTTCGTTTTTTTTTTTTTTTTTTTTTGGCTGAAACAGCTTCTTTATTAACCAATGGTAATAGAACATATTCACAGCATACAGAAGGAAATCCCACCTCAAGTACATGTTACTCATCTTCATATAGTAACAACAATGCAGTCTATATAATAGAAAGAATTAATATGACTTATTGCAAAATGTTTGGCATCTGTGCACTTCCAAATAAGACCTACTATTACTTCTAGCAAAATTGCATGACATAATATTTTCCTGAGCACTGAAAGTGGAATGAAGCTGGACATTAGCTGTAAGAACATCTACAATCTTGAATAATTTCTCTTTAAACGAAAGTATTCGTAACCTATTAATACCATTGAGCTAAATGGGAAGTGCTTTTTCCTTTTGAATACAGAGAAAGTTTATTCAACTGTCTTGAATTTTCATGATCAGATAGGACATATATAATTTATATGCATTTTTTCAGGAAAGGAAACTAATTGTTATGTTTTCTGTCAAAATCTTCTTCATATTGTAAAATAATGTTCATATAAGTCTGTATACACAGATGTAGCATCTTAATAGTGTGTTCGTTGTGATACTGTTGTAATATATACAACTATAAAATATTTTCAAATAAAACCAAATATAATACTTTTATGGTTTAAATAAATATTAGGGATCCATACCCAATGTGTATTTATGTTTTCAACAATATTTTTAAAGATGTTTATTTTTTGCTTCCCCTGAAAATTATGCAGAGAGAAAATTGAACAGAAACATGTTCAATACTGTGTATTTGGTATAGAAAAACCTACAGGCTTGTTATTATTTTTATTCAATTTTTATTCTATGTACTATTTGTTCATCTTCTGTGGAAGAAAACAACCATCAGTCTTAGAGGTAATGAAGGTTACGTCATTGTGATCAGTGATTCAACAATATGTGAGATTCCAGAGTCTTACACTGTGCTCTTTGGGGTCCTCTGGTTTTATTTATTTATTTTTCTATAGTTGCTCCTTTGAATCACCAGACTAACTCACAAATATTTTTTTAGATAATCACCAATGGCTCTAAGATATAGGCAAACAGTCCCTATTATTAGGTACTGCTTATCTTTTTTTTTTTCCATACATTGTTTTGTTTTATTTTTTCCATTCAAGAACATAATTAAGGATAAAAAAAAATTTTTTTCCTTTCTTCCCCTTCTCCCGGTCCCCTCCCACTACCCCCCACCCCTCCTCCCTCCCCC
>PVIU01018087.1:0-39969 GCA_004026605.1 Ondatra zibethicus
CAAGGAAGTAAAAGATCTATTTGACAAGAACTTTAAGACCTTGAAGAAAGAAATTGAAGAGGATACCAGAAAATGGAAGGATCTCCCATGCTCCTGGATTGGTAGGATCAATATAGTAAAAATGGCAATTCTACCAAAGGCAATCTATAGATTCAATGCAATCCCCATCAAAATCCCAACAAAATTCTTCACAGACCTTAAGAGAACAATATCTAAGTTTATATGGAAAAACAAAAAGCTCAGGATAGCCAAAACAATCCTATACAATAAAGGAATTGCCAGAGTCATTACCATCTCTGACTTCAAACTCTACTATGAAGCTACAGTAATGAAAACAGCTTGGTATTGGCATAAAAACAGAGACGTTGACCAATGGAATCGAATAGAAGACCCAGATATTAATCCACAAACCTATGAACACCTCATATTTGACAAAGAAGCTAAAATTATACAATGGAAGAATGAAAGCATCTTTAACAAATGGTGCTGGCATAACTGGATGTCAACCTGTAGGAGAATGAAAATAGATCCTTATCTATCACCATGCACAAAACTCAAGTCCAAATGGATTAAAGACCTCAATATTAATCAGACCACACTGAACCTGATAGAAGAGAAAGTGGGAAGTAGCCTGCATTACATGGGCACAGGAGACCACTTCCTATGTAAAACCCCAGTGGCACAGACAATAAGAGCAACAATGAATAAATGGGACCTCCTGAAACTAAGAAGCTTCTGTAAAGCAAAGGATACAGTCATTAAGACAAAATGGCATCCTACTGAATGGGAGAAGATCTTCACTAACTCCACATCAGACAAAGGTCTGATCTCCAAAATATACAAAGAACTCAAGAAACTAAACATTAAAATTCTAAATTACCCAATTTAAAAATGGGGTAATGATCTGAACAGAGAATCCTCAACAGAAGAAGTTCGAATGGCCAAAAGATACTTAAGGTCATGTTCAACTTCCTTAGCCATTAGGGAAATGCAAATCAAAACAACTTTGAGATACCATCTTACACATGTCAGAATGGCTAAAATCAAAATCACCAATGATAGCCTATGCTGGAGAGGATATGGAGTATGGGGAACACTCATCCATTGAAAAGTGTCCAACCACTTTGGAAATCAGTGTGGTGGTTTCTCAGGAAATTGGGAATCAACCTACCTCAGGATCCAGCAATACCACTTTTGGGAATATACCCAAGAGATGCCCAATCATACTACAAAATTATTTGTGCAACTATGTTTATAGCAGCATTATTTGTAATAGCCAGAACTTGGAAACAACCTAGGTGCCCCTCAATGGAAGAATGGATCAAGAAAGTGTGGAATATATACACATTAGGATACTACTCAGCGGTAAAAATCAATGACATCCTTAAATTTGCACGCAAATGGATAGAAATAGAAAACACTATCCTTAGTGAGATTTCCCAAACCCAAAAAGATGATTATGGTATGTACTCACTCATTAGTGGACCCTAGCCATAAAACAAAGGACATTAAGCTTATAGCTCACAAGCCTAGAGAAGCCAAATAGCAAGGTGAACCCAGAGAAAAACATATAAATCCTCCTGGAAATTGGAGGGAAGCAAGATGGCAGGGCAAAAGTTGGAAGCATGGGAGTGGCGATAGGGGTGGAGGTAGGGGTGGAGGTGGGTGAGGGGGAGAGGGGGAGGGAGACTGGAGAAGGGAAGGACTGGGGAAAGCTTGGGGGAGTGGGAGGGTGGAGATGGAGGAAAGGTGGATGTTGGAGAAGGGAATAAGATATCTGCATTAAGGGAGTCATTTTGGGATTGGCAAGAGACTTGGCTCTAGAGGGGATCCCAGGTGTCCACAGGGATGTCCCCAGCTAGGTACTTGGGGCAGCAGAGGAGAGGGTGCCTGAACTGGCATTACATTGATGAATATCTTGAATATCACCATAGAAATTTCGTCCGATGGATGGAGATAGAGACAGAGACCCACATTCACATCAGAGCAATGGACTGAGCTCCCAAGGTCCAGTCGAAGAGCAGAGGAGGGAGAGGATGAGCAGGGAAGTGGGACTGCGAGGGGCTGGTCCACCCACTGAGAGCTCACCAAGTCCAGCTGGACCAGGACTGAATGAACATGTGATCAAACCGGAATCTCTGAATGTGGCTGTCAATGGGGGCTGACTGAGAAGCCAATGATAATGGCACTGGGACCTATCTCTTCTGCATGTATTGGCTTTTTGGGAACCTACTCTATATGGATGCATGCCTTCCTAGGCTGGGATGGGGGGGGGAGGGCCTTTGGCTTCTCACAGGGCAGGGTACCCTGCCCCCTCTTAAGGAAGCAGGGGAGGGAGGAGGGGTAGTGGGGGAGCGGGAAGGGACTGGAAGAAGGGGAGGAAGTGTAAATGTTTGAATGAAAAATAAAAGAATATGAAAAGAATCATTTCATTTTCAAACTATACAGCATATTATCATACAGAGACCCAAATCCCTCCATTGTAACTATTTTTTCCCATTTTTAAACTCTCTCTTTTAACTAATTCCTCCCTTTGAGAATTCTCAATTGTCTTACCAACTCTACCAACAAAGTTGATGAATATGTCAGGCTTATTGCTGCTGCGTAGAATAGTAAAAGCCTTACTGGATTTCAAGGCAGCTACCTATCTTGGCAACAGCATGAGAACAAGGAGAGCCCCCCCACAGGGGAGAGAGAGAGAGAGAGAGAGAGAGAGAGAGAGAGAGAGAGAGAGAGAGAGAGAGAACTGTCTAAAAAACACACAGGGGTTCAGTAAAAGCTCATGTGGCAGTGAGCTGCCTGGAGGCAGAACCAGTCAGTCTAGGGCTAGTGAGTCCTGGGGTGTTTGGAGCTCAGGTGCTCCTGGAGTTTGGGTGGCAACTAGAGGCTACATCAGAAAAATCCAAAACTTTCTCAGAGGCTTAGGGAAAGAAGAAAAGAAAGCCTAGTTGGGTGGAGCTGGAGCCCCACGTGCAGCTCTGACCTGTGCCCGTGGCTAAAACACCACAGACAATGGCTTTTTCATAAATTTGTGCCCTAAAAGTTGGGTGCCAATTGTTGAATGATTAATAAAAACCCAGAGACAGATATTAGGGTTCGACCTGAAGATCAGAAAACCCAAAGCAGCCAAGGCACTAGAGAGGTCTTACCTTTAAGAAATCTTCAGACTAAAAGAGAACGAGTTATTGTCTAATCCCAATTTACATTCTGCTCTAGTGCTGGGGTTAGAGGCGTGCACCACTGCCTGGCCTCTATGGCTAACTAGTGTGGCTGATGGAATTAAAGGTGTGTGCAACCACTTCCTTGCCTGTGTTGAAGCAAAGACCTGTATTTTGAGTTCTGTATTTTGTTTATAGACATCTTAAGTTCACAAGTAAGATACTCACCTTTGCAGGCAAGTTCCAGACCTAGGACATTAGCCTAGTGAGACCTGCAGGCACCAGGCTTTTAGAAAACATTAGCATTTTCCTTTGTTAGTCAATAATCACAGAGCCTCAGTATTTACTTATCAGCTAGGGATGTCTCCAGGTCTGAATTCCAGCAGACCTGACACATCTCCCCTACCCCTTCCCCATTTGCTATATAACAACTTCTGAGAAAATAATAAATGGCAGCTTGATCAGAAATGCTGTCTTCCTGTCATTGCTAAAGTCTCTTGTACCCTCCATTCCTCTCCCCTAGGTTTTTCAGGGATACCCATTCACATCCCGCTGGCTGGGATAGGTCTGTATGGCTGACTAGTGTGGCTGTTTGCGCTGACATTCAGGCAAGCTTTATTTATTAAAACACAAATGCTATACCAACTATAAGTGCCCGAGCTTGCTTCCTAGCCATGTCTGGGTTCTCATGCACCCTTTTTACAATAGTGTTTGCTTTAATTTTTTCACATTTCTTTGTGAGACATGAAGATTATCCTTTTCCCACAAATGACAGGTCCAATCTTGCGCAGGCCAAGAACAAACATCCACAGTTGCTGCGAGTTTATGTTTGCAATGACAATGTCATGTCAAGAAAATGGAATTTCTCAGCCCTTTGCCCTGTCTTCAAGCTCTTACATTCTCTCTACTTCCTCTTCTCTGTTGTTCCCTGAGCTTTATATCTGGTGGTATAAAAGTCCTGTTCAGCTGTACACTCATTGTCTCTTATTTCCAGCACCTAGAACAGCCTTGAGTTTGCATTCACTACCATTCACTGTAAAGAGAAGCTTTACCTTTCCGATTAAGGCTGAAAATAGCATTTATCTGTGAGTATATGCTAAATGCTTAGAAGGTAAATTTGGGGACATGTCAATTCAGCTATATAACTGTAGCAAGTTCTTGGTGAATCCTTTGAAACACAGGTCTTTGGCTCTTCCAAGTTATTTCTGATCCTCTCTCTACTCTCTCTACCTTCCCCGTCACTGACCCCCTGTTTTGTGTTTGTTTGTGTGTGTGTGTGTGTGTGTGTGTGTGCACGTGTTTAGGAACTAAACCCAGGGCCTTGTGCATACTTGTGTTAAAAATAATCTGGCAACTAATTTTCAAAGGTATCTGAGGCCAGTATGGGTCCAGCTGAAAATGATCAGAAGCATCAAAGCCCTGCTAGTTCCTTTACAGCCAAACTCTACTGAGTTATGTTGACTCAAGCTAGAAGTTTAGGGTAAAAATTTACTAACAGCCAAGCTTACCTGCAAGATCATGTGTCTGGTAAGCTTTAACACATACAGTTTTGTTGAAAAGAAGGACAACAGAGGGGAAGATAAGACCTAAATGATGTGTACAACAAAGGGAGAAGGAGATCTGTGCGTCTTGGGGTTAAAATCACTCTCTGTGCTCAGTCTTCATGTCTGTCATTTTAAGGTGACACAGGACTTTGTAAAATAACAAACTGTTGTCTTAACTGGTGTCCTCTTTGTGATTGTCAGTGTTTGGGGGCAGAGGCAGAAGGTACAGCTCCCCACTGTCAACGTCCTCAGCCAGAGGGATTCCCTAGATTTCCAGGGAATTCTACCCAGTCAAATCAGGAACTGTGGCTTCAGTGAAGAAAAGATTTTAGAACTACCGAGTATGAGGCAGAATTAGGGTTTAATAAAGATATTTTAACAGGAGTTTAAGCAGGAAGGTTAAGAGAAAAAGGGGCTCTCAGAAGGAAAACAAGACACATCTGAGAAGGGACTTTTTTTTTTAATCAAAGGATTTTAATCAAAGGATTCTTGTTCTATGTTGCCTTTACATCTTTGCCATCATCCTATGCTATCACTGTGGTGTGGTTTAAAGTTGCTATCTTCAAAGGGTGGGTCAGGTTTGTGAAGGAGTTCAGCTGGTAGTTCCTGAGTGACACCTGAAGGGACAACAGCTGATAAGGGAAATGTTTACACCACAATAATACAGGGAGCTTTAATGTAAACACAGTTGAGGGGGAAGCGATGAGGCCTACCCACAGTCATATACCTTTGGACCTGAAGCCCCATTAATGGTTATATTAGCAGAAAATATCTCTATATGAGAAGATTGTTAACTCAGTCTGCAGCCTTTAATGTAAATTATGCTGGAGTTACTGCTTCTTAACTGGCAAGAGGCTTTAACTCTCCTGTGTGAGAGTCTGATCTCTCTTCCTGTGCCCCAAAGTCCCCTCTCTTTCTATCTTGCCTCAGAATGAGTGGACAGTATTGTTAAGTTGGGAGAGTAGGCCCCAGCCTCTTGCATCTATCCCAGCCCCCAGGCCTGGTCTGGACTCCAAATCCCAGCAGGCCCGGTCCCGACCCCTCCCTGGTGGGGGGGGGGAATCAGGACCACTCTCCAGGGTATTTAAGTGATTTCCCGAAAGAGGAACACGTGGTCCCTTTTCTTTCCTCCAGGTGGTTGCTGTTTGCACTGGCTTCCAGTTCCCCCTTGGGGCCACCCGAGAGCACAGAACTCCCATTAAACCTGGATATTTCTTAATTCAGCTTGTTTTGATTTGGCTTGATTGGGAATTTTTTGTCGGCAGGGAGCTCGCGTTAGGAAATATTCCTAACCAGTATCATGGTTACAAGACCTGTTTCCAGCTACTGTTAGGGCCTTAGAGCTTAGATCCTGTTTAAATATTTCCCTCCCTTTCATAGCTGCCTCTCCTTCCACCCCATCCCCATCCCCTCACCCTCCCTTCTTCTCCTTCTTCCTCTTCTCTTCCTTCTCATTCTTCTCTTTCTTCTCTTTCTCCTTCTTCTTGGCAGGGCCTCACTATGTAGCCTTAACTGGCCTGGAACTTTCTATATAGATCAAGCTGACCTCTAAGAATTTACACCTGTGATGAGCTGGCTGACTTCATCTCTGTGTTCAGCAGTAGCATATAAAGTAGCTTGGCCATAAAAAGTTTGTCTTTCAAAATTTAGTAATCATTTTGTCTGTGATCTGCCTTTTCTCCTCTTATCTTCCTTACCTCTGTTCCTCCACCCTTCTCATTCCCTCCTCATCCTCTCTTCTTCCTTGCCCCTCCCTGCTCCCTCCCTGCTCCCTCCCTCCCTCTCTTCCCTTCCCCCTCTCCTACCCATGCTTCTCCCTTCTTCCCCTACAGCCCTTCTCCATTTCACCCCTTCTCTTCCCCTCCCTTTTCTTCTCTTTTCTTCCTTCTCCCCACCCTCTCTTCCTCTTCCTCCTCCCTTCCTTTCTTCCTCCCCCTTTCTCCTGTTCTCCTCCCCTTTCACCTCCCTTCCTCCTCCTCTTCCCTTCTCCCCCCCCACTACTGCCCTTTTCTCCCTTTTCCTCTTTCCTTGATGTTCATTCCCTTTTGAACAGGTAGCATTTGCTTTATTGTCATCTCAAGGGCCCAAGATCATATTTACCCAGTCATATTTTCTTACCTGAAACTTGGAGCTATTGAAGTATGGCTTGGATAATTCATTAAATTAAAACAAAACCAAAAACAAACAAAACAAAAACCCACCCTGGTGTCTAGAATATTATCACTATTGGAATTCCAGGATTCACTGATACATATCCAATTGCCACATTTTATATAAACAAAATGTATACCAGAAGATCTCTTAAAATTACCTTTTTAGCTGGAGTGTAGCTCAGGGGTAGAGCACTTGTCTAGCACATGTCAAGTCTGGTGCTTTGTCCACAGAACTGCAGAACATAAATGATTGATTCTCCCCTGGGGCTGGCATGGTTATTAGCAAGGCTTTCTCTTCGCAGTGAGAAACAGCTGTTTAAGGAGCTGCTGCTGCTCTGCTCTGGCTACCAGGCAATGCTGTGTTAAAATTAGCGCCTAATTACAGAAATGAACCCAACCGCTCAACTCTGACTCTACTTCGGAATACATTTCCCCTTTCAGCTCACAAATGAAGAGCGTTTGTGTACATACATCACGTAGATAGTTAATCTCATCTTTAACAAAAAGATGAATAAAAGTTAGAGATGAACAACGTGGCCTTGCATGCTTGATCTCCCTCTGTGCAAAACAAAGGGAATTTTAAGGTACGGATCCAAGTCCTCTCTCCACCCACAGTCACAATCCAGGCAACCGGTGAGCTGCTTGACTCCCTGGATGTTGCTTCCTAGACATCAAGCAGTTTTCTCCGGGCTAGGGAGATGACACGCGCGGCAAGCCTAGCATCCTGAGAATGAGCCCTGGGTACCATACGGTAAAAGGAGACAATCAACCCTTGACGTTGTCCTCAGACACCTCCATGTGTGTGCTCCTACATACATATACAAATATATAGATAGATGACATTTCAAAAATAAAAGCAAAGACACACTAGAATGTCCATGGCAGTGAAGCAGGGGCTAGGCTTAGCCAAGTCCCATGGGGAAGAAAGTGGGGTTTTGGTTGTTGGAGAGGGACACTCTGGTACATCCTGCTGGTGCTGAACATTGCCTGTTACAGAGAACACCCACTGACTGGCCCTGCTGCACAGGGACTGCAGCTGAGAACCAGGGAAAAGAGACTATTTCACACACAAAAAAGGTGAGAGTGTATATATAGAGACTGACATTTTTCTTTGCAGCAATACAAAGTTTTGGCGAGACTCTTGGAGTAGAAACTGAGCCGGGAGTTCCACACTGGGATCACTGATTGACATGTAATATGGATGCACTGGAGAATGCCGGGATCCCACGGGAGACACAGGGATAAACTGTGAACTTCCAAGGGCTGAACTGACAGGGACAGGAGGAGAGGAAAGCTGGCCCGCAAGGCACAGGGGCAGGGGTGGGGGGGGGGGTTGGAGCCAGGCAGTCACGAAGTGTCAGGGTTCCAGATGCCTGAGGTTCTCCAGACTGCTGTAGCCATTCTAATGCAAAGGCGCAGTTTCCACGTGGCAGGGACAGCGTGAGCTTGGGACCAGCTTTGGCTACCTAGCAAGTTCTAGACTAGCCTGAGATATACAATGAGACCCTCCTAACAAACAAATAGAAAGGGAAACTGGCAAAGATGTGTGCAGAGCCTAGAGCTTTCCCATTGTGCTCCCACTGGGACTGAAATACAGCGGGGCTCCTGGGTTTATGAGAAGAGGTGCTGGAAATCTCTTCGAAGTCAAAGTTTCATACAGTCATGAAAACTTGGACTTCCTGGCTCTGGAGGTGGACAGGTGGTGATGACAGTGTCAGACTTTTAGTGTCAGCTTTGCTTTTATATATATATATATTGTATTTGTCCAATACCCAGGAACAAATAATCTATGCAAGCATGTGCTTAGGAGTGGGGTTTGTTAATCCCATGCTCATCTGTACTCTGGGTTATATGGTGAGACCAGAGAGAAGGAGAGGAAATAAGGGGGAAGGTAGAGGGAGAAAAGTGGAGGGAGAAAGAGAGGGGGGAGGGAGAGCACATATAATTTGAGGCTAGAGAGATGGCTCAGCTAATAGTAGCACTTACTGCTCTTACAGAGGACCTGAGTTCAGTTCCCGGCTCCCATGTCCAGAGGCTGAGAACTGCCTGAAACTCCAGATGCTGAGACTCTGATGCCTCTGGCCTCCAAGGATGCTTGCAGTCACATGCACATATCCACACACAGACACAAACACATGCACATGATAAAACTAAATTCTATTTAAAAAACCACATGCTTTGATTTTCTACAGCATGATGATGGAGTTGTGTTTGGGAATAGATTCGAGAAATGTTTTTTGTTCATTTAAGATGTTTATGGTTATGTAAAAGGGCATCCCACATCCCCCCTTTCTCTCTAAGAACCATGACCATTGCCCTATACCTCCATGGTTTCACTACTCTCATAATGTTGTCAACAGACTTTGTTTTGACCAAATTTACAGAAGAGATTCTTGCTCTCAATCCTCTCTGTAAATTGTTGATATAACTGACTGATGACTTCCCTCTCTCTGAAATTGTCCAGGTCAATTTGATATGCACTTCCTCTTCCCATACTGCTGCCCACATAGACATCTCCAGAAGAATCCTCAACAGTGAGTTGAAGGCTTGGTCCCCAGGTGGTAGGTCCAATCAGTGAACGCTGGCTAGATCTGTGGGTTCAGGCCCTGGTGGATCCATAGTCTGATAGTGTTAGGCGAAGGTAGCAGAAGGTAGATCCTGGTAAAGGAAGTGGGTCCCTGAGGCTGAGCTATGTGGGGAATCTTGCTCTAGGCTGCTTCTTGTTGTTTTCTGATTCCTGGCAGCAGCTATCAGGTGAGTGACTCTCTCTTCAACTGCATCCTTCAACTCAGACTCACCACAGACTTGTTAGCAATGGAGCCAGCCCACCATGACATCACCAAGACAAATAAGTCCTTCCTCCTGTCCGTCAGGAATGTGGCATTCTGACCCAGGTAGCTCCCCTCACCTTTGACATTTCTGTCTAGAAGTCTGCAGAACATCTTAAAGAGCATGTCTGTTGTCTCCAGGTTGTCCCTCCACCTTGCACTACTGACAGCCCCCAGCTTCCAGCTCTTCCTTCTGCCACATCCAAGAGAATGTCACCTGCCATTTACTCAAGCTAGAATTTACACACTGTCCCTGTTTATGTTTCTCTGCCCTTTCCACTCATGCCTGCCAGCCTGAAAGTCCTGTCTTTTTTGTTGCTTTGATTTTCTGACTGTTTAGATTTCAAACAGAGCCTTGAAGGTGCCTACGTTCTTGTGAGCTTAACTGTAACTTACGTAAGGCTCGGCCCCATCTCATCTCTCTGTTGTCTTCTGAGTAACTGCTTTTGTTTATTGTCCTCAGAAGTCAAGGTGACTTTGTTTGCTTGTTGTTGGTCTCTTAAATATTGTTTATACTTGAGGCTCAAATCCTCACCGATCTCCAGGCCACCCATCTAGTTTTCACCTGCTATAGTGATCCTTCTGGATCCTGAGAGGCTTGGGGGGGCTGACACCCCAACATAAACCTCAATGGGGGAGTTGTGAACCACCTGATGTGGGTACTGAGAACTGAAATCGTACTTTGCAAGAACAGTAAGTGTAATTCATACTGAGCCATCTCTTCAGTCCGCTCATGGCACTCCTGAGAGAGCCCGTTAGAATGTGTGACTATTGAACCGAAACAAGGACAAACCAAAACCGAACCCATTTAGGTTCTTTTTGCACACAGTGGGCACTTTTCTGGGCCCTGCTCCACTTGCCAACCCAACAGATGATGGTGGACTGGATATGGGCTGCACTCAGCACCTTTAGCCTAAGTTCCTGAAAGTCTGCCTCCTTGCTGTGTGTTCTAAATGCAGAGGCACAGCTGGTGCGGCACAATGCTGTCCAGAGATCCGCAGAGCTGAGATCTGCAGAGCCCACAAGGCTGGCCACGTGGATCAGCTCTGTGAAACACTGACGGAAATCTGAGGACGACGGGTAGGCTTTCACAAAGTAGCCAGGGATTTTGTTTATTGGAGGATATGTGAGTTTAGGGAGGTGCAACTAAGACTCCTGGGAAAACTGGACAAACTGTTACTTAAAATAGAAATCGATCCTTAAAACCAGGAAAGGTGATATCTGTCACAGAGGACGGAGTGCTGCAGTCTTAACTTGTATGGAGGTGTCCCCTGGGATGAGGTCTCTCACCTGGAGAGTCTTACCCGTTCCGATGCCTCACCTGTTGAGACTTACCTGAGCTGAAACCTCATCTGGTCTGATGTTTCACCTGTGTGAGTTCTCATCCGTGCTAAGATGGACCCAGAGCTGAGGTCTCAACTGCAAAATGTTGTTACCACCTGTGCCAGGATGCTCCCTGTGGATCCGGGCTCTCCTTATTAGGTGGAGATGATAATACTTTCTCCACTTCTCCTGGTTACATGAGTGACAGACTCCAGAACTGTAATTGATTTGGGGGCTTTGGATAGTACTGATATTTTCTGGTTCTTAGGTTTCAGAGTTTGCTACTATGTTTCAGAATTTCTTAACTTTCCACTGAGTTTTTGCCAACAGAATTTTAAATATTGCTGTTATAAGGAAAAGTACAGTATCTTTTAAACTGTGGAATCCATCTCCTTTTCAGTGTATTTTCTGTTAGTCTTTGCTAATATATCAACATGGCTATGTGCATCTTCCATATTTATAAATAAATTTGGAGTTATTCTATTTTCAGTTTGTATTTACATGTCTTCCAGAGGCTCACCTGTGGAAGGTTTGGTTCCTAGCATATGTTATTGCTTAGGGAGGAAATTTGTGAGGTGGGTCTACTGGAGGACCTCTATCTCTGGGGTGGGTCCTTTGTGGAATCTACCTTGTTCTGGCCCCTTCCTATCTTTATCTCTGGGTCCCGATTGCCAAGAAATGAACAGTCCTGAAATTATGCCCTTCAGTCATGGTACTCTGCCTAACCACAGCACCAAGACAACGTGGTCAGATGACCATGGGCAGTAATCTCTGATGCTAGGGGCCCAAAGAAATCTTTCTTCTTGGAAATGGTGTTTGTCAGGGAAAAGAAAGCATGACTAAGACATATAATTCAGTTTCCTTAGTGACAAGAGGAAATGATAATGCATGGGATAATACATGGCCATAGAAAACAAAGTGATCATTACATGGCAAATTTTGCCTTTGAAAGAGTCAAATAGTCCTGTATTTTAATGGGTGATCTGTTTCCTTTGGTTTTACTCTGTTTTGTTCGATTTTTTCCCTTTCTTTCTTCCTTTTTAAAATTTTTGCTTTTAGTATAATTTTAAAAAAATGTGAAATTTGTATTATCATTTCTGATAATTTCTCATGAGAAAACTTTGGAGTAAAAGGTTCATATGTGCTTCATTGGTTTTTTAACTGTGTGTCTGTGTGTGGGTTTGCACACGTGAGTAAAGTGCCTAGAGATGCCAGAAGACGGTGACAGATCCCACAGAGCTGGAGTTAATAGGCAGCATTGAGCTACTGGATGTGGGTATTGGGAACCTGACTGTGCTGTCTGTTACGTCCTCAGCAGTTGCTCTTCTAACCATTGATCCAGCTCTTCTCTGCCCACTTCTGACCTTTTTATTACTGTGTGTGTGTGTGTTTAAAGTGTTAGTAATACTTTATCCTCCTGTTGGAGTGTTGGGGTCTACTTCATTCTCTGTCATGGGCATGCAGGATGTTTGATTTTACTCATTTTAAGGTTTTAAGGCAGAATCTTTCTGAAGAAAGATCTGTCATCATAGGTATCTGACATCTTGTCCATGAACCCCCATGTGGACTCTGGAATCACCATCTTGACATGTTTACTCTGAGGAATTTTACAAAAGATGGGGCTTGGAGCTAGAGAGATGGCTCAGTAGTTAAGAGCACTTGCTGCTTTAGCAGAGGGTCAGAATTCAGGTCCCAGGATGCACAACTGACCGTAACTCTATTTCCAAGGAATTTGATGCCCTCTCTGGCTTCTGCAGATGTTGTGTGCAAATGGTGCACTTATATACATGCACACAACATTCATACACATAAAATAAAAGTAAATGAATCTTTAAAACATAAAGAAGGTGGGTGTAACATGAGGGCTTGCTCATTGGGATTTCTGTCCTGCCCAGTTACCACAGCTGTTTAGCCCCAAAGAAAATCACACAGAGGTCTCCAGAAGATTATAAACGGATTGGCCCATTAGCTCAGGCTTCTTATTAGCTCTTGTAGTTTATATTAGCCCATTATTCTTATCTATGTTAGCCACATGGCTCGGTACCTTTTTCAGCAGGGCAGGTCACATCCTGCTTCTTCTGTGGTCTGGGCAGGACTGGGAAGGAATGGGCTTCCTCCTTCCCAGCATTCTTCTGTTCTCATTGCTCTACCTTTACTTCCTGTCTGGTTGTCCCACCTATACTTCCTGCCTGGCCAATCAGCATTTATTTAAAACATGATTGACAGAATACAGACAATTCTCCCACACCAGGTGGGACTTTCAGGGTTAAACTTAGAATAGTCCTGGGTGAACAAGGAAAACACCTGGTCCTTGGCTGGCTACTGGGAAAACAACTCTGTCTGCTCTGGGGTCTCATTTTGCTGCTGCTGCAGCAGCAACAGCAGCAGCAGCAGCAGCTGGGCTGCAGAGGGAGCACAGCCTATCTTCCTCTTCACTGTTCAAAGCCCCCCACCCCACACACACACTGCAATGACCTTTATTAGATGTTTTACCTCCAAGATGTCTCATCCCGAGATGGCTTCCTAGTTTCTCTAGTGGGTACCTGGTTCCCATCAACAGATTCATAACAAAAGGGGTTCCCAGTAACTGCTCCAAGGCCCACATAGCCCTGGACAGATTTTTACATGAAAAGCCATGAGGAAAAACTAGTAGACTG
Organism: Ondatra zibethicus; assembly: GCA_004026605.1. Lineage (NCBI taxonomy): Eukaryota > Metazoa > Chordata > Mammalia > Rodentia > Cricetidae > Ondatra > Ondatra zibethicus. The sequence continues at coordinate 13,664 of PVIU01018087.1, forward strand.
ATTTGGAAGCAGACACCAGTGCCATCCATAACTGTTGATGGCCTCCCCTGGCTTCTGGTGCAACAAGGAAACAACGCTGTGAGGAGACTCCCCATCTTCTCAGGAACATAGTATGCAATCATAAGAAACATACAATTGAAGAAAATGATGTTTCCTCTATGCACGCCCCTTGCCCTCCCCGTGCAGCTCCATGGTTGCCAGGGGCTGAGCTATTTTTGGCAGCTCCCCAGGGCAGAAGAGGAGCCAGGCATCTTTAAGTTTACTGTTTGAATTATTCATGTGTTATTAATAGCAACAGAGATGATGATGGGAAGGTAGTAATCATGGCACCATGACAGAGGACCATCCCAAGAGAGGGAGGAGGAGAGAGGTGAGGCTGGGGCATGATGCTGAGTCATGCCTCCTCCACTTTTCTCTTCTGCACAGAGGGAGTCAAGGACAGGCCATCTGGGGCCACCTCTAGATAATCCCTTCCAACAGCTCAAGCTCTGTGACCTCTGGGGATTTTCAGCACACTCAGAAAAGCCAGTTTTGAACAAATATCCTCCTCTAAGTAGAGAATGACCTTGGCAGGGATCTCACCTCATCTATGTTTTGACCATAGATCAGATGGCCAAGGAAGAAGGATGGGATGGAAGCTTGGACTTCAGTGAGGTTGAAATGAACCAAAGGACTGAGCTGAGGGGGCTGGGAGACAATCACTGCTCAACAGTAATCAGTGAGCTCAGCCTGGCTGCGCATCAGTGAAGCCCCTCTGCTGGTTGGCTCTGCAGTAAGATGGACATCTGAGCTTTAACTGAACTCTACTGGTTTTGAGTGAATCCAGCCTTCACCAAGGTGTTTATACCTTATTAAATCTTTTGTACTCTTGCAGGATCTAGAAGTGTTTCTTTCTAAGCACATGGGCCTTTTGGTTGATTGCAAAATGATAATTTCCTGATTTCTCATGAACTCGTCTTTTGTTTCAACCTGATAGGCAAGGGGTCAGAGTCAGACACTCCTGAGGGGACCATCTCACTTCTGAAAGGTTGCCAGTGTATAGAAGAAGGGTTTGGCCAGCTACAGTGCCTGCACTTGACTCTAGTAACATTCTCAGAGGCCGAGTTCCAGTCTTCTCACCCACCAAGAGAAGAGGTATGTCACCCAGCCCTCACAAGGTTGCAGTGAGAACAAATACAGTCGTTCAGAGACTGATCCTAACAGCACGTGCTGTTTCAGATGGGATAAATCAGTGTTACAGATGTACCCAAAAAGGTCCCTTTTAGAGATCTACTTCATTCCAAATTTGACTGATTGTAATTCTCCAAGGCAGGCTTCCTGGTTTGCTTTCTGTTGCTGTGAAAAACACCACGACCAAAATCAACTTGGGGAGGAAAGGGTTTTCTTCCAACCTATAGCTTATAGTTGATCACGAAGGGAAGTCAGGGGAGGAGCTCAAGGTGGGAGCCTAGAGGCAGGAGCTAGAGCATAGGCCATGGATTTTCACTGCTTACTGGTTTGCTCTCTACGGCCTGTTTTTCTGTTTTCTTATTTGGCACAGGGCCACATGCCTTGGGCTGGGACTGCCAACAGTGGGCTGATCCCTCCCATGTCAACTATTAGAGAAGAAAATGTCCCCACAGAATTTGCTACAGACCAACCTAATATAAGCATCTTCACAGTTGAGGTTCCCTCATCTCAGATGACCCTTGCTTATATTAAGCTGACAAAAACATTGACTAGCACATAGGTTCTGCAGTACCCTGTGCAGGAGTGTATGTGTGTGTGTGCGTGAGAGAGACAGTCAGTGTTAATTGTCAGCTTGACTGAATCAGGACTCATCTAAAGGGCATCCTCCTGGCACACTGGAAGGGATTAAGATTACCCTGGAGAGCATCTGTGAGGGGATTGCCTTGATGACAGGAATTATGTGGGAAGACCATCTAACTGTGTGGGTAGAAGCATTCCCTGGGTGGGGATCCCAAGTGTATAAAGCAGAGAAGGAGAACTGAGCATCAGCGTGTGTGCATGCGTTGCTCCTTTCTTGTCTTCACAAAAGCTTCTGCTGCCTTGACTTCCTTGCCATGATGGACCACACTTTGGGGTAAAATAATCTTTCCTTCAGTAAGTTGCTTTATGAGGGTATTTTCTCACAGCAGCCAATTGCTGTCTCCTGCCTCGACTCTTGTGCTATGTACCCCACGCTGGCTGGCCCAAGAACTTGCAGGCGAGTTTCCTGTTTTTGTTTCTCGTCTGGCCACAGGAGTGCCACCAGCCTTTTCACTTGGGTCCTGGGGATCTGAACTCAGACTGTCAGGCTTTTGGCAAGCACTTTCACTCACTGCGCTGTCTCCCATCCCTAAGCTATAAAATACTTTTGATGGGACATTTTAATTACTCTCTAAGGAGGTGTTGAGCCAAGGACTTAAACGTTTAATCTCTGCCTCCAGTATTCACATACTAAAGACTAGAGAAAGGTGAACAAATTTTAAAATTTGTTCAGATTTTGAACTGGAGCATTGGAAAACCTCTGCCATTACTAGGAAAGAACCCACTAGAAGAGCTTTAGTCCTCAAAGGAAATAGTATGATGGGATTTTTTTCCTCCTACTTTACGTTTGATTTGCCAGAAGACCAGAGAGCAGGGATCTGGTGAAATGAAGTGACCCATGGGACCTGAAATGTCCCCTATGGGCTCATGCTTCGTACCCAACCGGGGGTGCTGTTCCGGGAGGCTGAGGAGCCTTTTTGGGGTAGGGCCTAGAAGGTGGAAGTGGGCCTGTAGGGATGGAATTTTAAAGGTGGTACCCAACTTCTAGCTCCTGCTAGTCTCTGCTTTCTGATCAGCCTGATGTGAGTAGCCTGAGCCATGGTCCTGCTGTGGTAAACTGAGCTAGGCTGACAAGATTCACTGGCTGCTCTGTGAGCCAAGACAAATCTTTCCTTCCTTAACTTGGTTCTGTCACATATTGATACCATCGTGGTGAAGAGGTAGTTAATATGGGTAGGGACACAACACAGGGCAGGAAGGAAAGGACACATCAGAATACAGTGACAAGCAAAGGTACTGGAAAAACAGATCAGTTGCAAAGGAGAGTTCTGGAGATGCACGGAGAATTGTCCATCTTACAACTAGAGCTGGGGTGCGGGGGTGGGGATGGATAATACAATCTCACATCATTGTGAAAAGCTGATCTGGGTGTTTCCGGCTCTCAGCACAGAGAGTCAATGTCAGAATGATCATTTGTGGAGATGAAGTACACCACCAGGTGACAGGGTCCCAGAGAGTGCACTGATGGGGGCCTCCTTCCAAAAGAATAATGAAGTTTGTTTTATATTGCTTTTCTGTGGGTGTGATAAACATTATGATTAAGAGCAACTGATGGAGGAATTGGTTTATTTCAACTTATACTATCAGGTCCCAATCCCTCACTGAGGGAAGGAACTTAAGGCATGAACCTATAGCAGAGCTTCTGGAAGAACAGTACCTACTGGCTAACTCTCAGGTTCATGCTTAGATCCCTTCCTTACATAGTTCAGGCTCACCTGCCTGGGGATTGTACCACCCACAGTGAGCTAAACCCTTCTTCACTAATTGACAATCAACATACTCAGTGTTCCGAGACATAACCAGAGGCCAATCGGACAGAGGCAATTCTTCAATTAATATTCCCTCTTTCTGGGGTGTGTCTAGTTGACAACCAAGACAAATCATCACAAACCCCCTGCAGTAGTCAAAGCATTACCAGAATGGAACCCATGTCCTGGATTTCTTCCATTCTTTCCACCCCCCTGATTCTATGACCAAAGATGTTGCCTTCCTGTTTAATTTTCTTTTTTAATTTTCCTAAATGCTTACTTGGCATTTTCTAGACAGAAGACATGGTGTCAGAAACTGTGGGAGCAACATGATGCAGAATGAGTTGTGCATGACCCACCAAGGGCAATGAACTCAATGGTAGCTGTTTCCCTTCCAATTTAGAATCATCCACAGGATTTGAATCTCAGAGAGACCGGGTGTGTAGGAGTGTGAAGTGGTCCTCAGCTGAGCCTTTTGACATAGAGGAATTAGACTTCTTTACACATACTTCACAGGCTGTTTCCAAGATGCTATGAGTTGAGGGGTTTTGTGAGCCCACTCCAATTTGTATTTCAGGGCATTACACCCTTCCACTCCCTCCTTCTATTGTAGTTTCTTCTCCAGACAGCCGTCTGTTCTGTAAATCCCCAGATCCTTCAACAATGACTCACTTGAATTGATTCTCTGATTCATCAGCCCTGTGTCTGAGTGATTCCTATGGTAACAGTGAACAAGCCACTTTAAGAAGAAGCAGGGGAGTGGGGAATAATTAAGAGTGCTCAAACTGATTGCAGGAGCAGCCAGAAAACTTCTGGAATTGTTCTGGGTACCATTTACTCCCCCTCTCTATTACACCTTGCATATTTTCTCAGGTTCCAAATGGCCTGTGTTTTCTGCAAGCTTGGAACCGTGTCCCTAGCAACGGATTGATTAACTCTTCCCTCAGCTGGTCAGCCCTTTGAAGTAGCCTACTCATAGGGTTCTTCATATCCAACTTCATGGCCACTGTCTTAACGCAGGTTTGGCCTTGATTTCATCAGGCTCACTATGTACAAATACCATTCTGCAGCTTTCCTAAGAATAAGGGTATGGAGAAAGGCACCATTTTCTTCTCTCCTCCATCAGGATCTTCCAGATCCAAGAAAATGACGGGAAAGTGATGTGTAATATAGTTAAAATAGATTTCACACTTTGGCTCCATCATTCCCTGGCTGACTTCCTCCCACTTCTTCTTCTCTGTTGGACACTTCATTCTCTATGAGCAACACTCACTTCCTAAAGGGTAGCTGTAACATTTCTGGAGGGATCCTTGTCCTATAAATTGAGAACTTCTTGTAGTCAAAGGAATGAAAGTGTCTTAGTAGGTTTGAGTCTTGTATTTATTCTCTTTGCACCCCTATCATCTTAAGACAGTCTCTGGTATACAATGAGTGCTGGATAAAATCCATGGATGCAATGAACTCATTTGAATATATGGAGGCAGCATATGTGGGAAAAGATCATGAGTGCAGTGACATTGCCAGTTGAGCAGAGAACAAAGCAGGTATACAATTTAACTTGTATGCATAAGCTGATTGACTGCTTATGACTGCCTGGAATGGAACATGAGAAGGCTGCTAGTAGGTTTGGGATTTATTAATGAAGTCTGTCCTGAGGAGAGTCTGGACAGCACTTTTACCTGAGTCATTTGTACTTACACATGGGCCTTTTGCAGCTTTTGACAGTAATTTCTGGCATTTCTTTAGCTGGAAAGATGACCTTAGTACAGCCGTGAGAAATAAGCCATCTAGTTATCTGGATAACTGCATTGGCATTGACAACTTGCCCATTTATTGTGAGAATGCCATCTCAGCCCTACATGGAAAATGCCAATTTACATGCTCTGGAAACCTGTTAAAATGTATGAACAAACCTTTCACCTATAGAAACTCCAGATTCTCAAATCTAGTGCATCAAAGCTCTGAGTTGGCCCCAGCTCTGGCCTATAGAGATCACGCCTCTCTGATGCTCACCCTCCATCCTGAGATGAGGCAGCTAGAGCTGAAAAATCCTGAGAAGGGGTTTCCACTTTCAGACAGGGGAAGCCAATGTCTGGACCAGAGACCAGATCAATTACTGTTGCAGAAGGCAAGGAGAGGAATCATGAACTTGTCCCTGAATAGCCCAGCAATGTTGACTGAGTTTTCTGTCCCACCTGGTCCCACAGTTGTTCAGTCCCAAAGAAACACACAGAGGTCTAGGTTAATTATAAACTGGTTGGCCTATAAGCTCAGGCTTCTTATTAACTCTTTTTTTACATCATACATTAACCCATTATTCTTGTCTGTGCTAGCCACGTAGCTTGGTACCTTATATCAGCAAGGCCCTCTCATCTTGCTTCCTCTGCAGCTAGGTGATGACTTCAGACTGACCTTTCCTCTTTCAAGAATTCTCCTGTTCTCATTGTCCTGCCTCTACTTTCTGCTTGGCTACTGGCCAATCAGCGTTTTATTAAAATACAACTGACAGGGTATAGACCATTGTCCCACAGCACAACAACTGAAGGGAGCTTTACAGATGGGGGTAACCTATCTTATCTGTCACTCTAGATCTCTGATGGGGTACTGGGATGTTAAGGCAAGTAGATAAATTTCCCTTTCCACAGGTCAGTGTAACCACATTGGCTATTTGAAAGCTGGGTCAAAAGGTTAGGCCTTGGTGTCCCAGAAAACGTTCTGTGAAGCAGGAGGGATGGTTCTGGGCTCATGCAGTGGGGTGACAGAGGACTCTGGCTGCATTCAGCAAGAGGTTTCAGGACATGATGTTTTTCAGGCAGCCAGCTCAGCAGGAAACAGACAATGGTTCCCCTGAGTAGGCAAACAAGGTTTAAGTGACAGAACTCCATTTGGCTGACTTCAGCTCAGCAGAAGGCAGGGATGGTGGGTATGAAGGTTTAGTGAGCTGGAGGCTGTTGCTGTCCTATACTGCCTCTAGCAGTACGGCACGGGTTGACACACAACTGTGCAACTCTAGCTCTGAGAGCTTTTGCTATTCACATTATCTAGTAATCTAAAAGAAGACTTTACTGATCTCAAAGCCTTCCTCAATTAATTCAAGTTGACAAGGTTCACAATCACAGAATGGGAAAATTAACCTATAGACTTATTTCTTTCACTGATCCAAATTTTATTCCCCCAAGGCAACAACCTTGTGGAAGTGTCCTACATGGTGAATGACCAAAGGGCTCATGTTATAGGACAAGAGACAGGGGTAAGCAAGGCAGGGGCAAGTGAGGTTCCCCTGGAATAGCTGTATGTGGGGCAACAGTAGTTTTGGAAGATCCTGGTCCCATGATGATGACAGTGATGGCTGATGACTGGAGCCATGTCAGCTGACAAGGGCAATGTAGAGATGAACCTGACATGGTAAGAATAGATTTTAATAGTAATGTGTTTATTTTTGTGCATTTCAGGAAGACATGCATTCGACACTTTAAATCCATGATAACTCAAACCTTATTTTAGAATCTCAAGTAAATAAGCACATGACTGGGATTATAATTATGACAAAAATTGTGTGAAATGCTGGGGCAGATGAAGGCTAAGTCAGAGTTAGTGCCTCCTGTGAGCCAAAGATGGTTGTAAGGGAAAGGGAAGCCTGGGCAAGAGGCTATAGGTCATTTGGGGTCATGACTAGAAAGTTGTGACTTGCTACGGGTGACATTCAAGGGCAAATATGTTTTAATGACATTAGGGAGAGTACTGACCTGAGTTGTCATTTTATCAAGTGAAGCAGACAGATGCCTGATAGAGGCTTTGTCTAAGTGTATGTGAGATTGTGCACCCCTGAACAGTTCCCCAGAACTCCTCTCTACTCCAAAATGATGGCGATTAAAAAGAGAGAGAGATGTTTTGATAAAACAACCCAACATTTTAAAAGCTTGAAGTTCATTCTCCTAGTCTCTTCCTACCGCAGACTCCCCAAGGCACTTCCCAGCACCCTCCTGGGTTCTCCCCTGGCACCTTCCAGGATCAGAGACCACCAGTAAATGACTCTTCACTTCCTTTTCCCCCAAAGTCCTGCCTGCCCACTGCTTGCCTGGGATGCCTCATCTTTCCTGGTCCCTTCTCACTGAAGACATCCCAAGGCCCTGACCGCTTCCTGCCTGGGGTCCTTATGGTGCCCCCATGAGGCTCAGAGCTTACATTTCTTTCTTCTGGCCCTTCCCTGCTCAGGAATCCCCAAAAGCCACCTGCTAAAGACCATTCTGTCTCCCTAAAGAACCCAGAGCCTTCAGAAATTGATCCTGCACTTCCTCTCTTAACTCCTTTCTCTGTACTACCCAAAGCTCCTTCTGTCAACCGATCAATAGGAATGGCAAATTATACCTTGCTCAGTCTGGGTAACGAGTGGGGAGGGGTGGAAGGGAGGGGATTGGTCCTGCCTCAATTTGGTATGCCAGACTTTGTTGACTCCCCAAGGAAGGCTTACCCTCTCTGAGGAGTGGATGGGGAGTGGGAAGGGGGAGGCAGGGGAGGGTGGGAGAAGGGGGAGGGGGAACTGGGGTTGGTATATAAAATGGAAAATAAATTTTTAAATTAAAAATAAATGATGAAAATCCATAATTTAAAATCAAAAAAGAAAAAAGAAAAGTCACACACACACACACACACACACAGAGGAATTTAATTTAGCTTTAAAATTTCATGTGAAAATGAAATTATGAAACTTACGGTAAAAGATGGAACTGGAAACATGCTGAGTGATGTGCCCCAGACTTAAACGGGCAAATGTTGAGTGTTCTCATTCACATGCTGCTCTTAGCTTCTTATCTTTATGTCTGCACATTTAACTTGAAACCCCTATAGAAACCAGGTGACCCAGAAAAGGGTCACTGGGGTGGGGATATTCATCAAGGAAGGGCAGATATCAGAACATAGATGATATGAAAACAGAGAGAGGTGGTTTACTGGCAGTGGACAGGAATAGGGGCTGGAAGAGGCAAAAGGAAATGGGAGGGGAAATAACCTACCACCTAAGCAAAACAAATACTATGAGAATTAGAAGGGTGATAGCCTGTACGGATGATTAATGCTATGTCTAATACCCAGGGCTTCTTAAACAAAAATACCAGTGCCAGATGGGGGATACCCTATGAGTCAGTCAGGGAAGCCCTGGGGCTCCCAAACAAGACAGGCTCTTGTTATTCCTCTTGGTTGAAATTGTCATAGAGAAAATTTAATAAAAGATAAAAAAGAATTCTAAGAGACTTTGAAGTTATCAAGTATCAAGGAGAATGCAGAACAACGTGGACACGCTTACTCACGGTTGGTAGGGTGGGTATACAAACACATTAGGAAGCCCTCTGCCAGTATCCAATAAAGCCCAATGTATTCCCATCCATTACTTTCTGAGGAAATGCACACTTATGTGCACCACAGCTTTGGATGAAGAATTTCATAAGCAGCACAGTTCATAACAGCAAGATCTAGAAACTAAGCAAATGTCCATCCAACAGAGAAGAGATTTGTGTATATCCACTCTAGACCACATTCAACGTGAATGTACATGCCAAGTCAAGATGAATCTCACCAATACCATGCTTACCCAATAAAGCCAGGCTTAGGAGGAAGCGTGAGGACTCCACAAAGAATGGGAGCACACACACAGCCAAGGCGTTTGAAGTTGGGATAGCTTCCAACCTTGAGGTAGGAGAAGGTATAAGATGGAATCTTGGGAGAAGCATGGGATATGTCAGTCTGTTTATAAAAGTCCATCAAGTGACACAGTTTCAATCTATATGCTTTCCCATTGTTGTGAGTGACTGTCCTCTGAGACAAGCAACTGCCATCTTTGGGACTTTACCTGTCCCTGCTTACAAAAGATCATTCAAGCTAGAAGAGTGGGGAGGGTCATGAGACCTTCACCTAAGTATTAAGGTGCTCTCTACCACCTAGTGCATACAACTCCGTCTTGGTGGCATGTGAGACCACGGAAGAGCTAGAGTGCTGTCTAGGGAAAGTTGGGGAGGAAAGGGTTGATCTGGCTTACACTTTCATGTTACAGTCCATCACTGAAAGAAGTCAGGACAGGAACTCAAGCAGAGCAGGAACCTGGATACAGGAGCTGGTGCAGAGGCCATGGAGGGGTGCTGCTTACTGGCTTCCTTCCCGTGGCTTGCTCAGCCTGCTTTCTTATAGAACCTAGGACTACCAGCTCAGGGATGGCACCACCCACCATGGGCTGGGCCCTCTCACATCAATTACTAATTTAAAAAATTAGTAGTAGGTTTGCCTACACTGAGCTTCTAGCTAGTTGAGGTCCCTCCTGTGTCAACTTCACATAAATCTAGTCTGCACAGGTACTAATATCAGGCGGACTAGAGGAGGCAAAAATTTGTCTTTGCTACTAGATCCTATTCGCAAAGTGACTAGGGGGAAGCTCTCATCCCTGCTGAGTAAAGACTTTTCAGGTACAGCCTGTTGGAGGAGAAGCACCCACACCCCTATGAGCAATCCTTAACTATTCTCTATAAGGAAGTCCAATAAAGTCATTGGTTTCCTAGAGTGAGCTTTTGTGCAGTTGTGTCTTGGTCTTTGGAACCCTAGAAGGAATAAACATTGCTTGGAACTCCCCCCTGGGAAAGAATTTCATCAACACCCATATGTACTATGGTTATGTAAGAGTTCAAAACCAGGAGTTAATAATTGTTAAATGTCTAGACTGGAGGATGGAGAGATGGCTCAGTAATTGAGAGTATTTGTTGCTCATGGGTTCTGTCTCCAGCACCAATATAATAAATGGCTCACAACCCTTTGTTAATGCCAGTTCTAGGTGACCTGATGCCCTCTTCTGGCCTCAATGGCTACTGCACAAACTTGGTAGATTTGCTCATATGCTGGCAAAACGGTCACAAAAAATTAAAATAAATAAATCTTTAAAAAATGTCTAGACTCATGCTTTTGCATTATATTTAGCACTAATTTACATTAATACTTCTCCTGACTAGTAAAACTGCATTTTAGAAAATGTCAGAAGTGATTTGTGGCCTGGAGGGGCTGCAGAGCTGGCAGTGACTTCCAGAGTCTAACCAGAGGATTGGGTGATGGTGATGGGGTAGCTTTGTATCTAATGTCACCTTGAGTTTGGGATTCCCTATGACCACAGCTGGGGATCAGGGCTATGTGTGAGAGTTGGGGAGGGGCAAGGATACATTTCTGCATGCAATCACTGTCTTTCAGATGACCTGCTGAAGGTCCTGCCAATGCACTATGGAGGGAGACAGTTTGAATTCACAACTGTTGTCTCCAAGGAGAAAACAAAAATAAACAAAAACTGGAGGCCAAATGTTTAATTGCTACTTTTCTTCTTGGCAGCTTCGGAAGCAATGTGGGGACACTTGCTTCTCATGAGAAACCGAGAGCACATTCTCAGGAACATGAGTACATGACAGTGTTTGAGGTGGGTGAGCAGAGAACATACACAGAGCAGGCTTCAGCTGGTACGGGTTCCAGACTTTTCCTGGAGCACATGCCGTGGTGCATCCTCTGCCCGATTGTCCAGAAGCTCACAACTGCCTGTAACTGGCTCCGTGAAACGTTACACTGTCTTCTAGACTTCATAGGCATTTATACACATATGCATATACCCATACACAGAGACGACACACACAATTTGAAAGTATTGAAAAGAAATGAAAATTGAATAGATTGTGAATGAGCACCCCACTTACCTGCTCCTGTGGGGTGGAGGTGGGTCTCAGCAAACACCATAGGCTGCAGAGTAATGATCTACAGGATGCCAAGAAGGTAGTTAGGGTCAACACAGCTCAGTAGCCAACGTTGGTACACACTTTAGGAGTCTGACCCTAAGTAGTTTATTTTCAGCATATTTAAGCATAGCACAATTTGGTGAAAATTTTCCTGGTGATAATTAACTCAGTGCCATGTGCATAACAAAACCTAAGAAATGACTACATCAAAACTCTTTGTAAAGCACATGTGACATCTTCCACAAGGACGGGCTCTATAGGTTAACTGGAAAAAGTGTCAAGCTTATGATAAGGGTCTAGAAATGCATACACTGAGTTTCAGTCACGTGGATAGCACAAAGGTCATAGTCTGATAACATTGTCTGCTCCCAGCCTTCTGGGTGGAAAACAGGTTATATATACATCTCTCCCTTTGAAGAAACAACCTTATGTGTTTAACACTCCTAATTCTTCCAGTGCTTATCTGTGAGCACAAAAACCTCCCTTCCTCTCACGTGTTCTGTTTCCATCATTCAGTAGGAGGGAGATGTAGAGTCTGATGTTAACCTTCTAAAACGTATTCCCTCCTATGCAGATATTATTTCACTAACTGGATAAATACATGCAGAATTCTTTTCATTAAAATTGGTATTATGAACCTAGAAAAAGGCTCTGACCTATCATCAATGTGTCAGCCAGGTGGTTTGTTAAATCTTCTATGTGGTGGCAGAGAGGGCAAGCTGAGTCTAGAGGGAAATATCACCTGACCAAAGACACAGAGAAAGGAGGAGAGCAACACTCAGAGCTGGAAAGAGATCGCTGAGGAAGATCAAGACATGGGATACCTTATAGAGAGGTCACACATGCTGACTCAGCGCAAGATTAGAAATGGTGTTCAATGCTTCCTCTGTGAACTTCTCCACCTCATGCATGGGGAAGGTCATTCCTCCCCAACTGAGCTATTATGAAGATCAAATAAACCAGTGACTTTTTGACAAAAGAGAGAAAATTCTCGCCAACCACTATTTCTTTCAGGGAAGAGACCACATTTATTTGAAGGAAACAAAAGTCTCTGAAAAGCTACTTAGCAGCCCAGAAGTCAAGAGGAAGTGACTTTCTTGGGGGTGATTCTAGAAGCTCAGGAGCACACCCGAGGTCAAGTGGAAACACTTCAAAGGCTTTGAGCATCAGTTGCGATGTAAAGAGTGAGAGACTGTGGACAATCTAGTTTCTAACAATACCAGGACAGATAAATACAATAAGAAAAATTATGTGATATCATCTTCAAGGATGGTTTTGTAAGTAGTATCTGATGACATGGAAAATGCCAAGTAAATTAATATGAGATATGAATCTATGCATAGGAAATGAGAAGGAACATCATCAAATTATCCAAAGTGTTGTTAGCTTACAGATGGACTTAAATGCTCTTTTATATAAAAACTGATAAACTGTAGAGCCCGGGGTTCCATGCCCATTGAAAAAAAATGCTTTAAAAATCTGTACTTCTTAATGCTCTGTGCGTGACATAAACCTTTCAATCACATTAAATAAACAAGCTTGAAAGAAAAATGCACACAATTTTCAACTACAGTAACAAACAATGAATGCAACAACTATTCCTGGGGTGACATGAACAAACAACCACTCACCCCAGATGGGACATCAACTAAAAACCAAAGTAATGATCTTAAAGTTTAGTGTGAAGCAAGGAGTTTATTGGAATTTCTTCTTCTTCTTCTTCTTCTTCTTCTTCTTCTTCTTCTTCTTCTTCTTCTTCTTCTTCTTCTTCTTCTTTTTCTTCCCCTTCCCCTCCTCTCCTCCTCCTCCTCTTCCTCTTCCTTCTTCTTTTGAAGAAGGGTTTCACTATGTATTAACTCTGGCTGTCCTAGAACTTCATATGTAGACGAGATTGGCCTTGACCTCACAGAGCTCTGTACATTTCTGCCTCTTGAGTGCTAGGGTTAAAGTTGTGTGCCACCATGCCTGACTTACTGGGATTGCTCACAGAAATAAGATTGAGATGTTACTTACAGGACTGTGGATGACCCTCAAACAAGCCTTATCCCAGCATGGACTTAACCACAGCTGCGTAGATGGGGTCCTTCTTCGACTAATCTTCAGCTTTCTATCTAATCTAATGCCTCCTGTGACCTCAGATAGCTAGGTAGGATCACAAGCAGCTGGAAGAGGGATAAAGAAGGGGGAGTAAGGAATCTCAGGTGTAGATCGAATGACCCTCCTCAACTCTCCTTCCATGAGGCAATCATCAACGGGCCTGACCTTGTTGCAGGGTGCCTGTGGGTAATCACAGCTGCTCTGATAAAAATAGTAATGCCTGTTATGCTCTGAGGACAGCGTTACACAACACAGCAGCGCTGACAACACTCTAAACTACCTACAGGTTTGACTGTAAAATTCCATTTCTTAAATTTGAACGTTTTCAAGTAGTTCATTTGACTAGAAGATGGACACTGGATTCCTTCAAGCTTTGTGATGAATTTCTCCATAGTCTACACCACATTGTTCTTGACACCATGTTCTCAAAAGACAATACCTCTTATCACGCACGCACACACACACACACACACACACACACACACACACACACGCCTTCACCAGAAAGATGGTTATGGATGAATCTCAACTGCTTTGACAACTCTGGTACTTAATCTTTGCTGAGAACTTGATTGAAGTGAGAAACAGCTAGGAGACTGCCGAAGCCTGCCACAGAGGATGTGAGGGTGAGGGCCTCTCCAAAGAGCGTTAGCTGAAGAAAGAAGATCTGCCATGAATGTGGTGGTACCATCACATTCTGTACTGGGTATTAAACAGGGGAAGGAGGCAACTAGTGAGCACAGGCAAGCCCTCTGCTTCCTGGAGAAAGCTAACAAGCACAAGAATGCTTGCTCTCTCTGCTTCTTGGCCACAACAAATAGCTGCCATGATGGACTGAAACTTCTGGACTCATGAGTGAAAAAATATTTCCTCCCTTATTTTATCAGTGCCAGACATTCTGTAATCTAGTTCTGATTTTGTTTTTCAGGCTTGGGATGGAACCCCAGGCCTTGCACTTAGCAGGTTAGGGTTATGTCGCTGAGCTTCATCCTCAGCACTTTTTTTTTTAAAAAAAGGCAAACTATGTAGATCAGCCTGTCTTAAATGTGCTGCATTGCCCAGGTTGGCTCTAACTCATGATCCTTGTGCTTCAGCCTCAGGATGAGTCTTAGGAAACTGAAAGTAAAATTAGAAAAGTTGTGCCACTTATGTCTCACTAACTGGATCTTAGATGGCTTGTTCCTGATTAGCTATTTGGAATGAAGCAATGAGGAAAATGTTATCATCTAAACCCAGACCTAGGCAGCTGGACCTATGCCTGCAGTTATCCAGACTCGGCCACAGGATGGGCTTTAATCATAGCAAAGCTGTCCCCTCCAGGAGCTCATCACAGAACCACATTTTCAGACTTTCCATCACCCCTGTACCAGGCTGCCATACTCCCAGGATAACATCGTGATTCATCCAGCTCTGTGCACCTCCACAATAGGCCATTTATCTGAGCCTGGCCAGGTGGCTCGGGGAACGATGGCTAGAGAAAGGGCTCCATTGTTCGATAATAATTTACAACAGCCTGGGAAAATATTTCCTATCTTGTAAAATAATGTTCTGCATGAACAGAGAAACACACATCCTAGAAGAGGAAAGAAAAACGAGAGAGAGACTTTTTACAGAAGCTAGTCCTCATAGGAAATCAATTTCATCCATGTAGATGTGTAGTGACATTGAATTCCCCCATGGCCATTTCCTGGACTTTGAAAGAACTTCCTGGTTAGGCTGAAAGCAGTTCTCCATCACCTTAGGTGATGCCAGAACAGATCTTGTGATGCAGCTTTGGGTGTGCTACTGGTATCTCAAGGAAGTATCAAAAGGGATGGGCAATAAAGAAGAAAGGGAGACCTAACACAAACAGACCCCACTTCCTGCTTTCCAGCACCTTCCAGAATGTCCATCAAATTCTGATAGCAATGGGTTGATGCACTTATGAAGATGATGTCCTCATATCACTTCAACAGCCAGGTAGGCACCACAATTTCAATATGTGACCTTTGAAGGGGCAGCCAAAACCCAATCTGCGTCAGAAAGTGACACACAAAGAAATCACTGAGAGAGGAATGAGAAAAGCAAAGAATCAGACTACTCAAGGTTGAGTACCTTGTGTTGAGTACCCCTACCACTGTGGCCTGCCAGGGCTCATTCCGTTGGCGACATGATATAGAAAGCCCTGGGTACCTGAGAAGCGAGGGATCTAAATGGCACGTGATGGCAGGTGGTGGTTTACGGGGAGCTGAGAATGGTGCCTCCGGAAATGTTGTGGGATGTACTTCAGATTTCTGAGAGGCATGGAAGCTGTAGATTTTGTTACAGAGAGAGGATGTTCTAAGCGCTCTTTTGCCCTTGTGTCTGTTGAGTGTTCAGGATGGAGCATCCTTGTATGATAGAAAAGCCAAGAGTCATGGATGTTTGCAGTAAGAAGCCTGGTTTACACAGAAATGGTGAGTACTCCAGTGAAGGGGCAGGTTTGGATCAAACCTTCAAGAAGCCCTTTAAAAACTTTGTGGTCTATTCTTGGGCATGTAATACAGTGACCCATTTGGGCTACAGGGAACTGGAAATCATGTTGCCTGTTCATCTTGTGGGTCTTTAATCAAGAAATACATTTTCTCTAAGAATCTTCAGTGTATCCCACCCTCTGGCTTTTGTCCACCAGGAGAATCAAATAAAATTGAAATCAGGATCCTTGGGTTCAATCAACTCATTCTTCCCCAGCCATGCTTCAGCTGAAAAGCAGAGAGTTACTGGATCATTGTCCAGTGAGACAGCTGTCAAGTCCACTATGGGATAATACCCATCAGTCAAATTGAAAAAAGACTGTTTCAAAGGCTGGGATCTCTCAGGGACAGATTCTGAAATAAGAATTCAGTAGCAAATGGTTTTCTTGTACTATAAACCTGTAGACTTTCCCTTATGGTTTTAGGTGTCTTAGATCATGGTTTCCTTTCTCTATCTTCTTGCATTCATAGGTGGTAAAGCAGAGCATCATGGGACATGCAGTGAGGCCAAGCATCTCATCTCATGGGAGACAGGCGGTGAAGAGTGAGAGAGAAAGTCAGAGGACAAGAAACATATTCCAGGGACAAGCCCAAGTGACCTACTTTCTTCAGCTAGCCTTCCTCTTCAGTTTTTGCCGCCTTCCCATAATGCCATCAGAGTATGACCCAAATAAACATTGGTACTTGATGAGGTTAGGGACCTCATGGTGCAATCCCTTTAGTAGCACTGTCATATTCAAATAGAGTCCAATCACGTGGGACTTTTGGCTAGACACTTCATATCTGAACTGTCACTGGAAGTTATCCCTAAACGTGGGTAGGGGAGTGGGGAAGTGAAAGAAAATGCTATGTGAGTAGTGAGCTGGTTACTACTGTGGACGGCTGTGCTGGCTAATTTTATGTCAACTTGACATAAGCTAGAGTTAGCTGAGGGAAGAGAACCTCCATTGAGAAAATGCCTCTAAAAGATCTGACTGTAGGGTATTTTCTTCATCAGTGATTGATGGAGGCGTGATCCCTGGGCTGGCAATCTGTATTGTATAAGAAAGAGTTTGAGTAAGCCACGGGGAACAACTCAGTAAGTGTCACCCCTCCATGTTGTCTGCATCAGCTCCTGTCTCCAGGTTCCTGCCCCTGTTTGTGTTTCTATCCTGACTTCCTTCAGTGATGATGATGAAGATTGGTATGGAAGTGTAAGCCAAATAAACCCTTTACTCTTCAACTTGCTTTTTGGGAATGGTGTTTCATCACAGCAATAATAACCCTAGCTAAAATAACAGCCAAGGCTTACTCTAATGAGAAGTTATGGGGTATAATATGGAAAGCGCTGGGTGTAATGGCATCTTGAGAGGTGAGGAATTGAAAGTAATTTCCAAGTGTACAGGAGTGGGAAGCCTGAGATGGAGGGCGAAGGGACTGGGCAGGAGGGTGGACCAACCACGGGCAGTGTTTGTTCTAGGAGGCAAGCAGCTTGAATCAGAAATGGTTTTGATTGTATATTTGTCTTGGATTTGTGGATGTGTTTGGGGGTTCCTGCCTATCTTAAAATCACTCACCCGTTCTTTTGGGAATCGTTCCATTGACCATGTCTATGATGTCACTGTTTCCGCGGCCTTAGAGAGTCAGTCCAGTGGTTGGCTTCTGCCTCTAGACAAATCTCTCAGATTTTCTTTCCCTTGAGTCTGAAACACAAAGACTGGAGAATTATAGTCACTACAAAGGAATCCCACAATCATCTCATTTACTTTGACAACTGGGGCACAAAAGCTCTTGCTTTCTCCTACTGGTCACTGTCCACTTCTGCTTTTTCTAGTTTGTTTTCTATTACTTACTACTGGCACAGTGTTGAGAAGTTTTTGCTTTTGTCTTTGAGACAGGGTCTCACTTTGTAGTCCTAGCCCTCGTTGGCCTAGAACTTGGTATGTAGACCAGGCTGACCCGGAACACACAGAAATCTGTCTGCGTTTGACTCCCAAGTGCTGACATTGGAGGCATATCCCATCGCATCCAGTTTACGATGTATTGTGTACACTCAACTAAAAAATATTGAATACAGTAGTAGTGACCCAGGTTTTTGTGTGTGTCAGATCAATGACTCATTGACTTAATGTCTATTCACCTCTGCCAGTGGGCACACATACCAGCAGAGAGAAGTCTCTGTGCAAGGCAGGCGTTGGAAAGCTGCAGGTGTGTTCAGCATGGGGAAAAAGGTCTATCTATCTCATTGATCACAAGAGCACAAACATGTCTTCACATATTTAGCTAGATTTTTAATGGGAACAAAGCTGTTAATCCTGGGCTCTCTAGAAAAAAAAGGAAATCTGTTTGTCTTTTCAAAAAATATGAGCATTTAAGCCGTGCGTTAAGTAATCCTTTGGACAGCAGGCACCCAGGCCTCAGTGTATTAAATGTTTTTCAATCATCTACCTTGTTCATTATAGAAAAGTAAATTTACTTAGCCACTAAATACCAAATGTTCACTTAGAAAACATTACGGAATGTGATCAAGAGATTTTCTTTCTTGTGAAATAATCGCCTCAAAGCTGAATAAACACCAAGGGCACATTTTCCAAGGAACACAAGCAGGAGCCTTGGCAACTGCAGATTTAAGTGCCTATGAAAATCCCTCTCTCCTTTCTCAAGGCAGCTGTTGCTTGCCCCTGCCTGTCTCTCACTCACATTGCCCTCATGTGGGGAAATCGTGCAGCAGGGTGTGTGTCCAGACTTCTCTCAGGAGGGTATATATCAATCAAGAATGGGACACACAAGAAACAGGAAGAGCTCCAGGTTGGAGGCAAGGAAATCTGGTTTTTTTTCCTGCCAGTCGTCTTCTCGCTGTGGAAATGGGTGAGTCTTCCCAATGCCTCCGTTTCCTCACTGTAAAAGGCTCACTGGGGGAGTCTTTTAAATTCCATTATATGAATTAATAAGTAAACTTATCTATAAGGGTTTGGTAATTGAGTCTTGTTGGGATGTATCTATAATATTTTATTTCTCTCTAATAACAAAGTAAGAATGCGGATAATAGTAGTAGACCATGCACTGCTCTGAGTGCTTCATTCACAGAGCCTAATTTAATTCACATGGGGGTCTTAGCAACTTGCCTATAGTCCCACTGTAAGAAAGCAAATAAAAAAGTAAACATTTATATCTAGAACATCTGACCTGGGCCAATATACTGTCCTCTCTCTCCCAATAATGAATAGCCAAAGAAAGATGGCTGTTGTGGATTCTGTTCAGAGTCTCTACAA
Organism: Ondatra zibethicus; assembly: GCA_004026605.1. NCBI lineage: Eukaryota > Metazoa > Chordata > Mammalia > Rodentia > Cricetidae > Ondatra > Ondatra zibethicus. Next base: position 32,812 of record PVIU01018087.1, read on the forward strand.
CTGAGCCACGTCCCAGCCTCTCACTGTGATATTTTAGGCTGGGGCTCTACCATTATGCAATAGTTCCAGCCTTCAATACAGACCATATATTCTTAAACCATGGGTCATGGCCACATATGAAGTCACATAACTTCATGTAGAGGCTGTAAGCAAATTGACAACAATAAAAGACTGCTGAGTGAGCAAAGACAAAATTAATGAATTAAACTTAGTGACTATGAGCCCTTTCTGGTGGTGCTGGCCTATGTTCTGTCACCTGACTTCACTGCAGTCTTGGTTCTGAACTCACAACACCTTCACTTGGGCCACCATACAAGGCAACACCAACAAATAGTGCAGGAAACACCATGGCACAGAGCCTACTTATATGTTATGAGTTGTGTTTTCAGTCTACATACAAAGTTTTCTGCTTTATAGAAACATAATTTAATTACAGCATAAAAAGGGTTTAGAAGCTTTAGAAACCCATTATCCCTCAGCACACCTGGATTGCTTTATATTAGAATGTTTGATTAAAAATGTAGTTTGAGTTGCTGGTTTGAACTTTCATTGTGATGACTAATCTTGGTTGTCGACTTGACTGCATATGGAATCAATGAAAACCCAACTGCTGGATAATCCTGGGAGGGGTTTTCTTGGTCAGATCATTTGAAGCAGGAAGATGCACTTGAAATCTGACCCACTCCTTCTGGTGGTGACCCACGTAAATGAACATGGAAAACCTGCTTTCTACTGCTTATACTCACTCTTCCTAGTGAGGCTGTCTATCCTGCTCCTGACTACTGCTTGCTCTCACTCTTCCTGGTGATGCCATCTATCCTGATCCTGGGGTATTCTTTCCCTTATGTTAGAAACTACTTCTTCAGGGTTTCAGTGTAGACTTAAGACTAGCAGCTCTCCAGAAATCCTACAGGCCTTCAGTACTGGGTAGGGACTGCTGATACATCTAGTCTTGTGGACTAAACCACTACTGGATTCTCAGTCTCTCTTCTGTAAGGCAGACAATAGCCATTATTGGATTACCTAGACACATCTATAAGGTATTTTTATTCTCTCTCTCTCTCTCTCTCTCTCTCTCTCTCTCTCTCTCTCACACACACACACACACACACACATACACACGCACATACTGTTCTCAGAGCAGTGGTCCTCAACCTGTGAGGAATATATAGGATATCTTCCATATCAAATATTTATATTACTATTCATAACAGTAGCAAAATTAGAGTTACAAAGTAGCAATGAAGTAATTTTATGGTCGGGGTCATGACAACATGAGGAAGTGTATTGAAGGGTGGTAGCATCAGGAAGGTTGAGAACCACCACTCTAGCGAACCCTGCCTGATACAGTCATTAAATAAAATTTGGTTGGTCCAGAAAGACAAATATCATATGTACTCATTTATAAGTGGCCTTTAGACATAAAGCAAAGAAAATCAGCCTACAATTCACAATCCCAGAGAACCTATACAACAATGAAGACACTAAGAGAGACATACATGGATCTAATCTTAATGGGAAGTAGAAAAAGACAAGATCTCCTGAGTAACTTGGGAGCGTGGGGACCATGAGAGAGGGTAGAAGGGGAGGGGAGAGGAAGGGAGGTGAGCAGATAAAAATGTATAGCTCAATAAAATCAATTTTAAAAATAAAATAAAATAAAATTTGGTCTGTGATTGGAACAAAATTTCCAATAATTGCTGAAATGGTCCTATGTTGTTGGAGTCCACTTGTTTGTTCCTGGCTGCTCAGCCCTGAAATAACCACACAGAAACTATATTAATTAAATCACTGCTTAGCCTATTAGCTCTAGCTTCTTATTGGCTAGCTCTTACATCTTAATTTAACCCATTTCTATTAATCTGTATATCACCACATGGCTGTGACTTACTGACAGGGTTCCATCTGGCATCTGTCTTTGGCGGGGCTACATAGCTTCTCTTCGACTCTGCCTTCTTTCTCCCAGCATTCAGTTTAGTTTTCCCTACCTAGCTCTGTTCTGCCCTGCTATAAGCCCAGGCAGATTCTTTATTCATTAACCAATAAAAGCAACACATAGACAGAAGGACCTCCCACACCAGCCCTAAACCCACTTCTGCCATTTTTTCCTGTGTATTTATGTGGAACAGTGTTCTTGGTATTAATAAAATCATATAACAACTATGAAAATCATTGAAGGCACTCTAAGTTCTATCTATGCCCTGAAGTATCAAAGATTCAGACAAATTTAATTCTTCTTGTAAAAATTAAGACAACATATCCATCTCATTAGTATGCAAATCAGATTTCATCTTTCAAAAACAGTAAAATTATACACATTCCAAAGGAGTGTTTCAAAATAAATTCCTGGAGCTGGTGAGATGGTTCAGCAGTTAAAAGTTCTGGATGCTCTTTCAGAGGACCCAGGTTTGATTCCTCACAGTGGCTCACAATCACCATAATTCCAGCTCCAAGTGATCTGATGACCTTTCCTAGCTTCTCACATGTACATAGACATACATGTGAACAAAACAGCCATGCAGATAAGAGAAATACATTTTAATAAAAAATGAATTAATTAAAAATAGATGAATAAATTCCTTTATCATTTATTGTCAGTAAATGCTTCATGGTGTACTTATTTTCTCTGATTCTCATACATATATGATTTACATATACATGAAATTTTCTTGGGGAATAGGAGTCTCGGGGCTTAAGAGGTCTGAAGTAAAGAGTAAAACATATTAAGTAAGCAACAAAGGCAAAATCAAAAGATATGTATTAGGAAATTGAGTTTTAAGTTCAACTTTCTAACTGAAACTAATGCAGGAAGGGAGGGTGACAAGTGAAGGGCAGAATCCAGCGAGAACTCACTGCTTTCTCGAACCTCTAGCTTCTGCTTCATTTCTGGGGTTCTGTTTAAAGGCGCCACTCCAGCACGAGCTGTCACTTGTGTTCTTGATCTTAGCCATCCTGACAGGTATAGGATGGAATCTCAGAGTATTTTTGATCTGGATTTCCCTGATGGCTAAGGATATTGAACATTTCTTTGTTTCTCAGACATTTGAGATTCCTCTGTTGAGAGTTCTCTGTTTAGATCTGTACCCTATTTTTTTTTAATTGGGTTATTGACTTTGTTGATGTCTAGTTTCTTGAGTTCTTTATATATTTTGGATATTAACCCTCTGTCAGATGTGGAGTCGGTGAACAATCTTTTTCCATTCTGTAGACTGCTGCTTTGTCCTATTGATGGTGTCCTTTGCCTTACATGAGGTCCCGTTTATTAATTGTTGATCTTAGTGTACATTCTATTAACATTCTGCTTAGGAAGTCATCCCCTGTGCCAACATGTCCAAGGTTTTCTCTTCTATTAGATTCAGTGTATCTGGTTTTATCTTGAGGTCTTCAGTCCACTTGTACTTGAGTTTTGTATAGGGTGATGGGTATGATTCTATTTGAGTTCTTCTACATGTTGACATCCAATTAGACCAACACCATTGGTTGAAGATGGGGAACAATATAGAAATATAGTGAAGTGGAAACTCCCTGGAATCTATGTGACCTGGGCAAAGTCTCCTAGTAATGGAGAATACAGAGCCCAAACTGGACATCTCCTATCACCAGGCAAGACTCCCAGAAATGGGACTGGGACATCAATGTGCCCACAAAGATCTTCGATCTACCATCTGTCCTGACTGCAAGATGTGCTGGGGTGATGATGGCACAGAACTTGTGGGAGAGGCCAAGCAATGACTGGTCCAACTGAAGACCCACACCACTACCACGAGAGGGGGCCCATGCCTGACACTGCCTGGGTGGCCAGGAATCAGAGGCAGGAAAGCCCAGAGACTCAGGATAGAGCCAAATATAACAGACCAAAAAAGAAAAAAGTAATGTCAATGAAATAATTCTGAATGATATTCTGCTATACTCATAGATTGGTGCCTAGCCCAGTTATTATCAGAGAATCATCATCTAGCAACTGGTAGGTGCAAATGATGAACATTAGGCAGTGCCAGAGGAACCCTACAGAAGACAGGGAGGAAGGGCTGTAGGAGCCAGAGGGATTGAGAACACCACAAGAATGCATCCCACAGAGTCAACCAAGTATGGCTCATAGGGGCTCAAGGAGACTGAAACGACAAAAATGGATCTTGTATGGGTTGAGCTAGGTCCTCTCTATATATGTTAAGGTTATGTAGCTTGGTGTTCTTGTGAGACCCCTAACAGTGAAAGTGGTGGTGGGGGGTATCTCTGACCCTTTTCCTCCTACTGGGTTGCCTGGTCCAGCCTTGATATGAAAGTTTGTGCCTAGCCTTACTATTTAACTTGTTATACAATGTTATTCCTGGGAGAACTGCCATATTTCTGAAGGGAAATAGAGGAGGAATGGGTCTGGGGAGAAAGGAGGTGGGGGAGGGACTATAGGAGTGGAGAGGGGGAAACTGTAGTTGGGATGTAATATATGAGAGAAGAATTTTAAAAAGGAAAAGAAAGAGAAAAAGATTGAATTTGCATTGTATTTAGCAAGCATAATACAATGCACAGCCTGGCTAATAACATTCAATAAGAGAACAAAAGAACTATATATTAAATTAATTCCCAACTACAGATTCTTTTAATCTTCCTTCCATTTAGTGGAGGAGAGTATCATTTTTCATAATTTCTTCATGAGAACTAGGCAACTGAGATCGTGCCCTACTATGAAGAATTGAGGTTGTAACTGAGGACCTCAAGGGCCACTGTGAAGACTACAGGAGGATGTCTGTGGCTACTAGTGTGTGCCCCAGCTCAAACACTACTCTAGGTGTTGTCTGCAGCTGTGGTGTGCATGCGCGTGTCCTGTCACATGTGTACATCTAATGTGTGTATCTATAGTGTGTGTTCCTAGGCATGTTCTCATAAAGCCATGTATACCTGTGTGCCTATGTACCTGAGCTGTGTTTCCAGCTCATGTGTTCCCAGTCCATGTATACCCTCGTTGCAAGTGCTCCCAGACTGTGTGTCCCCCGGGCCATACACCATTGCACATATTCCCGGGCTTTGTGTGCCAGGCCCCACACACCAGCATCAGCGTGTCTTTTGCGGAAGGCTTTCTTTTAGTGTCAGCAAGCAGAAATGGCTTATTTGTCCCCTGATGGTCCATATTGTGGAAAAGCAGCCTCACTCTCTATTAGTGGGCCAGGCACCAAAGTCAGGCATTGCTTTTGAAAAACAAACAGTTTGAAACGAAACCTCTGAGGCTTCCTTCTCAGTGCCTCTCATGACTCTGCTAATTTCTGTTATTCTCAGAGGGGATACTCAGCAACTAGATGTAAACTGGGAGCCCCAGGAACAATGACTGTTTCACAGGTCACTGTACATGGTGTCTCCATTCATTTTCTGCTCCTATGAGAGGGACACTAGAGAATGGATAATGAATGAAACACAGAGGTCTATTTCATTGATGTTTTAGAAGCCGGGTAGACAACCGTAGGGCCCACTTCTGGCAAAGACCTTCTTGTGGCATCATGCCATGGGGGAAGTGCAGTCATTCCTACCACAAATCCGTTCCTGAGAGAAGTAACACACTCCTATTACAATGGAGTTATGAAGGAAAGATAGAGGGACATGGGTAGATGTAAATAAAAGGCAAAGGGCTTCCTGAGATGGTGGCTTCTTGTTCACAGAACACGTTTCAAGGAGAGATAGTGGGAAAGCACAGGGTAGGTATCTAGACAGAACCAAAGTGGTAAGGGAGGACCCTGGAGTCTGTAAAGTATCTAATCCAGAGGTTCATTTGGTGTACCCCCATGCTTAGGGTTCCTCCCATCCTGAGGCAAAAAGCTGTCTTTCTGGTTTTTCCACAACCGTGCTTTTCTTTTACATTCAATTCTTTGTTTGTCCCAAGCACCAAACTTGGCAATCCCCTAAATGACTATTAGCACCGCCATTGCAAGTACCGATGTATTTATGACAGCAGATTCCTTATGACTCAATCACATGTGTGTGTGTGTTGCAGAAATTTGATCCCAGGAACACACCTCCCAGGCAAAAACTCTTCCATTGAGCTGTTTCCCTACTCTTACTGGTGGATTCTAGAAAAATATTCAACCACCCACCTCTCTTTTAACTTTTTATTTTGAAACAAGGTCTTATACTAAGTCACCCAGGCTGAACTTGAACTTGTGGTCCTCCTGTCTCAGCTTCCTGGAGAGCTAGGATGACAGATCTGGACACCATGGCTGTCTTAATCACATCTTCAAGTTCCAATCTCATAACTCTGTTGCAGTGTGAATTAGGTCTCCAAGAGGGGACACAGGGAACACATTAAAATCATAGCACCAGGTGGGGTACAATGGTGTAAGGCCAGGAATTCTGTCTCCTCTGTCATCACCACATAGAACTCTCTTGAGTTACATACCCTGCCCCCAACCATGAAGAAGGCAGACATCTTCATCCAGGGGAGATCAGGTGTTCATCTCAGTTACTCATCATAGGCCAGAGTCTCTGCAAAGCAATGGTGACACACACAGTGAGAAAGATAAATAGGACCCTCTCCACAGCAGGAGAGAGGCACTAAAATAACCATGGAGGTCATGGGATCAGAAAGTGTGGTCAACATTTGAAGTAAAAGGTAAGGCCCACCAGAGCTTGTCCCTGGCTGTGGGTAGGGTGGGGCTCCAGTGATGTGTGGCTGCTAGGGTGGAGAGGATGGCTCACTGGATAAAGTGGTTGATTTGCAAGGGTGACGGCCTGAGTTGCATTTCAAGAATTCACATAGGAATGGCAGGTCACACTCTTGTAATCACAGCTGTGGAGAAGTTAAAGCAGAAGGATCCCTGGGACTGATGGGGCCAGCCAGTCGAGATTGACTAGTGCACTTTGGGCCAGTAAGAAACCGTTTGCATCTTTTTTTTAATACATTGTTTTGTTTTATTTTTTCCATTCAAAAACATAATTAAAGAAATAAAATTTTTACCTTTCTTCCCCTTCTCCCAGTCCCCTCCCACTACCTCCCCACCCCTCCTCCCTCCCCCTTCTTCCTTGAAAGAGGGCATGGTGCCCTGCCCTGTTGGAAGTCCAAGGCCCACCCCCCTCCCTCCCGGCCTAGGAAGGAGTGCATTCAAAAAGACTCGGTTCTCAAAAAGATAATACATGCAGAAGAGATAGGTCCTGGTGTCATTGTTGATGGGTTCT
>PVIU01018088.1:0-39958 GCA_004026605.1 Ondatra zibethicus
ACCTACCTACCTACCCACCCATCTACCTACCTACTTACATCAGTCTATCTATCTATCTACCCACTTACCTATCATCTAAGTGTCTGATTTATGTGCATATGTTACAGCTGCTTGCTGATCTCAGCAGCTATAAGCTTTCTTCCATGTAGAAACTTTCTCGATGCTCTTTATTTTTGGGTCTACTTTTCCTGGTACCACCCTGCAAGTTTTTCAGTGTTGTTTTTCTACCTCTTTTTTTTTCACTACAAAAGGTTATTTTTCTTTTATTTCAATGTTGTTAAAATTTTCTCATACAAGGGTATTGACTTCCTATTTAGCATTCTGCCCCTCTTTAAGTGTATCTTTTATTTCTTGCCTAATACCTAGTATGATGAGGCACCTGTTAGAAATGCCTGTTTACTTTTCTATTTCCATTTCATACTTTCCCACCAGTCAGTCTGAAATAAGATCTGTTTATTTTCTCATGAACAAATCAGATACGGGTTGGTTTCTGTGAGACAGTTCCAATCATGCTTTCAGCGTGGCTCGTGCTGACAAGAAAAGTGGCTGTCGGAGACTCACCCATGTAGAAGTACAGGTGCTGCTTCTCATAGTCAATGTACTTGATTTTCTTCTTGCCATACTACAAGGGCAGAGAATAAAAGAAAAAGTCATTATTCTCTAGCGTGTGTGTGTGTGTGTGTGTGTGAGAGAGAGAGAGAGAGAGAGAGAGAGAGAGAGAGAGAGGAGAAGGAGGAGGCAGACACAGAGAGGAAGAGAGAGACAGAGATGGAGGGGGGAAGGACGAGAGGGGGGAGGTGTGAATTCAGGGCTCACTGCCTATCAAACTTGAGACACTAGAGAACCAGAGCAGGCTTGGGAGTAAATAGTCACTTTAACTGAGGGTAATTTTTGCCCAGAGTTTACTACCATTTTAAAATAATTTTCATCTAAATAAAAATTTAAGATTTTTTGTGTTATTTAAAACATTTTTAAATCCATTCTCTTCACATGCAATGTTAACTTCAAAATAAACGTCTCTGTGGAGTTTTTACACTCTCATTAACTGTGGTGCTTAGACTTGGCCTGAATTTTTGGCTGTCTCTACTCTCCCCATCTAATGGAAGTTCAGTAAGGGGCTTTGTGATACAAGGGATATACAGGCTCCCTCCCATTTCTCTCATCTCTTTTCTTTTATATTCTTATCATGAGTTTCAATTAACTTACTATACTGAAACATCATGATAATGTATATAGTTTTATAAACATATGCAGTTTCTCATCATGTGTAACTATATGATTCCTCTCAGAAATTAGAATCTGATTCATTTCCTGGGTTTCTTGATCAATCTGATCCGTGCTCAGGATGCAACGGTAGCAATTACTTTGAGGCATAGGATTAATGATCGTATATCTATAGTATCTAGCTGACATTCATTAAGGGATTAAATGGGTGAATGCTAATTCATACACACCCTTTGTTTCCCTCTGGTAAGTAAGTCAAGTCATAACATTAGAGGACGTGTTGGACTCATTTTACTTAGTTGTTCCTTGCCTTTCTATGCATACATATCTTCCTTTATATAGATAATATATCTAGCACCTGCTTTTATTACCATAAATAAAAAGAAATATTATGGTGATGCAATACTAATATCTATTTGTGGTTGCTCCCAAGTTTCCAAATACCTAGGTAGTGAGAAACAAGGGAAAGGGATGAGATGGAATATGCTTGGGACTTAATAAACCTAGATAGACTAGTTGAGTCCCACCCTGAAGAAAGACGTTAAGTCTTTTTGGACAGTCAAAGTGGGTTAAGAAAGTCCTGTTTGAATAATGGTTTAGGGTTTGAAAGGCTTTCAGGAAAGGTATATGATAGGAAAAACTCATAACTCAGACATCACTGCTGTGGAAATAAACTATTGAGTTTCACAAGTGGAATAACTGCAGTTCATGTTTTAGGCTGTAGCGTCTAGACCTTGAACAAACGTTCTGTGAATGGGCCCACAGGCAGCTTTCAGAATCTATAGAGATGGTTTCCATATTTGTGAAGTGGTAGCATTTATGCTAGGCGCAGCTCTCTAGAAGGTGATTTGGAGGGAGTCAAGTAACTTCATTACCTAGGGACAAACCTACTGTGCTCCAGGGAGGTATGTCAGAGACAGAAACACATCACCATTCTAGTGTTGAGCATCGAAGTCCACAAGCACCAGGGGAATCGAACAGTTTGTAGAGCCATTGTCAAAAGCAATTCGTTCGTAATAGTAGGTAACATCTTTGGCACATACATAAGCGAGAACCTTTATGTTCTCCCTTATTTGGGGCAGAAGATAAGTTCCTCAAAGATGGAAAAATCAATTTTCTAAAAGTTACACTGTCTTTGCGTTCTGTGTTAAACAGGTTCAGGCAACAAACAACAAAGATGAAATCATATTTCCTAACACTCTTAAGTTCTTCTAGAAGATAGGGATCTGTGTAAAAGTATGTGATTCTCGGGAGTGATCATTCTCCTAGATAAGGGGTAAACTTCAGTCAGGATGTCTCCTTTGTTTAAGGAACACTCTCTTTCCTATAAAACTCAGTAATTTAAATAGTCTTATAGATAACAGACTCAAGGTGAGACTTTAAAGAAAAATCAATGACTGAAAAATTCAGCATATTACTTTAACACTCCAGTTTCTGTTTAAAAGTCCAAATTATGAGTTGGATCTACAGCTGTCATATAAGTCATTGGGCAATGTGGTTTATATAAATTGCATAAATCAAACATACTGAAATGAATATTAACTAAAAATAGCGTCTCTTTTAACTAGTTGTTTAGATATTTGCAGTCCAGTGCTAACCAAATGCACTGAGTTTATTTTCTCTCAATGACCTCTCTTCATATCCTTGTTTTGAAAACTAATGTTGGTCCTTGTCATCTGATTCTACTTCCTGAGAATGGTTTATGTTGCCTCAGAGGTAGTGATAAGGACTAGAAGTGAACCTGTCATTGGGATTGCTCAAGCAGGGTGATACACGTTATTATATCTTCTTCTGTGGTAGTCTGGACTGAGTGATGTTTATGGTAACAAATTCAGGACTCTTAAAATTCTTTTATATTTATAACTCTAGACTTTGCTATTCAGGTCTTTATCTGGACCTTAAAAGGGAAAGATGCTCTGAGGTCCTCTGTGAAGTTAGAACAATCGAAATTGATCTTTCCATGAGAAGGATCACTTCCAGGAACATTTTCCTAAGATTGATGGTAGTTAAATGCACCTTGACAGGCTGGGTATCTCCAATCAGGAAAAGTGGGCCCACATCAATGTCTGGATCCTTGGGGTAGATGTTTGGTTTTACATGATGCTGGAAGTGTCGATAATTCCACCAGTCAGCTGAGAGGCCCTGAGGAGAAGAGAGAATTCATTAACAAATAGAATTTTCTCCCCAGGGACCCTCATTGTTGGAGTGTTCTGAATCTTCAAAGTGAAAATAAGAGATTGGTTTCTCTAGCTGACCCTGATGCTGGGCCACAGGATGATTAGACAAAGGTGCTCAGAGCTAGGAAGAAATACTTTTCTAATTCAAGAACATGACTGCAGGCTAAGAAGAACTCCTGAGAATGGAAACATAATGTTCTCATATGAAACGGTTTCCTAGCCTTCTTTTATAGGAGCCAAATCTAAAAAATGATTCTGAAGGTAGATGGAGCAGAGAGTTGTATTCCTATTTTACATATAAAAGAGCCTCACAGTTAAGATTTCTAATTAGCTTTGGGGGAAAAAGTGACCCTAGGAATCTGACTTCAATGAATATTTCAAAGAGTCAAGAATCTGTGTTCTCTCTCCTTGGAGGATTCTGCTCAGATCATTGCAAGTTCCAGTTTAATGCTCTTCTATGAAAACAAACGAGAATAAAAATGGGGCCAAGCTAGAATCATCTTTGATTATTCTGCTCATGATTTTCTTTCTTACTCTAAGTTTGAGAGTTTTGATGAAGCAAAATATTTGAGGTCTCTCAATCTTCTTTCATATACTAGCTGTTTAAAAGCTGATGTGTAAGTTTTGGCAAATCATTCATCTTCTTTGAAGCTCAATTCCATCTCCGCGTGGTGACATTAAGTTCCATGGGCGGCTCAGAGAGATGTGAAATGCTGAAGCAAAAGTGCTGGCTCTTTGAGAGACCCAGTGTCTTCTTATTTGTGCTGTTTACAGAAGAATGAACAGCAGTAATATTTCTATTACCATATTTTCCATCTCTTAATAATCCATGTATACATATTATAGGTCATCTCTGTCCAATATAGAAGCTACTATTTGTAGCTAGATAAACTGAGTCTCAAGATAAATTTTTGCAGAATCAGTATACAAAATAAATGCAAAATATTTCATTAATTTTTAGGGTGATCACAGATTTAAGTCATAATGTTTTGGATATTATATTTTAGATATAAGTAGGCAGTTTAAATATGGCTATAGAAAATTGAAGAAGAAGGATGTCCTTTTTAAAGTTTTTCATTTTGAGAATTCATACAATACATCATTCTCACCCCTCCAACTACTTTTGGGTACTCTACACTCCCACCCAAGGTCATGACCTCTTCTTTAATTGCTGTTGTTACATATGCGTATGTACATATATGTACCCATATATATTTGCACATTCATATGCCTACATATACAGCCATTGAGTCCATTTAGTATTACTCATATGTACATGTGTCAAGTGCTAACTTCTTGGGAGTAGACAGTTTATGAGGAGTTAGTCTCTGGAGGAAACAGAGTCTCCCTCTCTCAATAGCTTCTGATCACCTCTAGCTCTTGGTCTATGGGTAGGACTTTGTAGTATTGCCCATGTCCTTGTTGGTAAGCCTGCTGGTGTTCTCATTATGCTAGTTTTGTTTAGGTAATCTTACTGTCGAGAGTCTGTGAATACATTTTCGTTGTTATGCCCAGGGGACATGATCTAACAGCGGGCACCTTGGTCGTACGATGTCATTTTAATATAGCTTATATATTATTCCTACCAGAGAAAGGTGGTGTATAAACTATACTCACAGGTGATGAGTAGGCTTTGAAAGCCTGTGAGCATTAGCCCTGCCTTTCCATCTTCTTTCTGACCTTCTACTCTGAGACATCGCAATTATCTACCTACTCACAAACAAAAAGAATGGATGTGTGTTTCCCTTTCTCCCCAACCCTTCCTAACACGTTTACAGTGGGATTTCAGACTCCAATTCACATCTGTTTCCTGACTGCCTGGGGAGTCACTTCCCAGATACCTTATGGTTACTCAGACTTTCGTCCCAAGTTGTATTTGTCACTCGCCTGTGGGTCTCATTACACTCAGTCCTAGTCCTGTCAAGCTACCCAGTCATTCCCTTCTTCACTCACTGGTTAATTATCTTGAAGGATATCAGATTCTGAGCTAGGCAGGCACTTATGATACTAAGAAAGATGTGAAATGAGAGGTTCCCACACTAGCAATATACATTCTAATGGGAACAGTTGAGAGCAAAATGCGGCATGATAAGAAATGATTCTCTTTCTAAATCATCTCTTCCCACAGCTGATATTTTGGTTACTTCCACCGGCTGACTGCCCTTTTAGGCAATGACTACCTGTGGTAACTGGTAACATGGGAGACAGGTTTTGATGCACAGTAGCTCTGGGAACAGATCTTAATAGCAAAAAGCCCTAGAGCTTAGAACAGTGGCCAACATAATGCTGGCTGTGATCTAAACAACCAGTTCTACCTGAACCGTGTGTCTGGAAAACATTCTTATCAGAGACAAAGGGGAGTTCTTCATGGGCAGGAGAGGATTTTCAGCCATGTGCCTGGCTACCTGAGACAGTTCTATGTGAGTCTTACTTCTTAGGTCATTCCTTATTCCTAAATTATGTCCTAATTCGGTGCAGGAGAAAGAATCTAGGCTTTAGACTGACGTCAGTTGAAATTTAAATTCTTGTTTGGCCATCTACTAGTGTGACTAAGGAAATATCCTTAACCAGGAAATGAGCGCAGCTCTTCCTCTTCCTCTCCACCATATGTTTTAGGATATAGTCACAGATGTTAGGTCAGGTCTTAAACTTTGAATAGTCTGCTCCATTATTTCTATAGTGATACAGGATTCTTGCTACTTGTAAAATGTTCATATAGGGAGATCTTGAAAAAAGTTACCTGGTGTCTATCTCAGGGGTCAATAATATCTTTAATTTCATTAAAAAAGACCCTTTGGGATATTTGTACATATACAGTGTGAGATATGGAGATGAGAATTAAATCTAAATCTAAAACTCATTTGTTTCCCATATACCTGGTTTTGGAGATAAATTTATTTAACATTTTAAAGAATTTTTTGGCATGAAACAAAGTTTCATGGTATGGAATTTTCCATTCCTGATGTCATTTTGGTGTTTAAAATATTTAGATTTAGAAACATTTCATATTTAAATTTTTAATTAAGAATATTGGATCTGTAACACATAAAAATACAAAATGTATGTAGACATTTCATATTTCATGGTTCATTTTCAGAAAGGATATTTGACTATCTGTGAACTATAACACACACACACACACACCCCAGAAAGATACTGAATAATAACCCCAATGCTACCCATGCTTCTCTGAGTTATAGGGGAGAAAGATATTAAGCCTAGTGTTGAAATTTAAAATTGTAATGATCATAAGAGACGGGGATGTTGCTGCTTATAATTTTCTTTGTCATCTCCTTTCCGTCCACTCCAGTGCCCCACAAGCAATTTTCTCTTCCATACATGTGGAAGCCTATGTTTATTTTGCTCATGAATCACTGGCTTTGCTTGCTAAAAGGCAAAGTACGCTGGGTCTGCTTTTAGAGCCACTTCCCATTTTCTCATTCAAGTCAGGAGTCGTCAAAGATACATACATTTCAACCTATGAAAACTGCTTCTTACAGACAGCATGGAAATACCTGTGTGTAAACTGGGATTAGTGGGAAAACACTGGCTTTAGAGAGCCAGTAAGGGTAGAACTCACTGGAAAATTCCACATAGCTGGTACCAAACCAACTTCTAATTACCTTGAGGGCAAGTGACGTTTAATTCCTCTGTCTCTTCAGCTTGGGGGGGACACATGCAGCTTTACTACCTGGATCTCATAGAGATCGAAAAACAAAGCCTATGTTTTTATTTTGTGATATCTCAGAGTGAATCCAGAAAACATATCTACTTAGCAAAGGTGGATAGAGGTGCTAAAGAACATGACTCTAGGAATTTTCTGATTAAAAAAATCTTGTTATACAATGTAGCAATTGCTTTTTGAGGGACAGACGTGTCTCTAATAGGAATGCAGTTCAACTCTGTTGCTTAGTCTAACCACGGTTCCATCAGCTGAATGAGGGAGACAGTGGCTGAGAACAGATGATTTCTGTAAGCCAATGGCAGTCGGACGTATAGCCTACTTCTTAGTACTATCATGATCAAACATTTTTCTTATTGATTCTAGATCCTCATTCTGGTTGTGAACATATTGTTCCTTATATTATCAACAGCTGCCATAATTGTTTCTAAACACTGTTTCACCTGATACCCAAATATTACATATAACTGGCAATAATCCCACAGGTTGAAGCTTTTATCCATCTATCTTCATTTTTTTTTCAACGAAGAAACTGAAGTTCAAAAATATTAAATAACTTGTTCAAAGTGACCCAGTTCATGAGAGGATGAGTTTCAATGGGAGAGGATTTATTGTTGGAGTAGTAGTTCACAGTGCTGGCTCTAGGTTAGAATTATTCAAAAAGCTTCCAAAGAGTTTCACCCGTGCTGACACCCAGGGCTCGCTGAAAATAAATCAAATCAGATCATCTTTAGTAGTCTAGGCATACCTACATTTACCAAGATCTTCAGTTTCCTCCAAATTATAGTTCAAATTGAGAAGCTCCACTCTGGCCTGTATTATTTAATGGTGTGGTATTAATTTCTCTAAATAACCAGCTTGCAGACAAGATTTTCAGATAAGATTTATCTTATCTGAAAAATAAGGGTGCTGTAATATCAATCTTGTGATTCTTATGTGTAAGACTCAAAAATGAGACTCAAGGGAGACAGCTCTGCACATGGCACTTGGTAGCTTTTATCTCCTGCAAGTTCAACTGTTCCTTATCATTTGTTATTCATGGCTGAGCGCGACTCACTGCTCTCCAGGGTTTTGACTCCAGCATCCTCTTCAGTTCTCTTCACTCTGTTAATTAGTTGCCTGTTTCCAGGCTGGGAAAACAGGTGAATATTGTTGAGGAGTAAGAGTTTTCTGTTTCCAGGCTGGGAAACCAAGTGAATGTCTTCGAGAAGTAATAGTTGCCTGTTTCCAGGCTGGGAAACCAGATGAACGTCTTTGAGAAGAAAGAGACTGTGCTAAAGAAGACAAAGCAAGCTGACCCAGTGCCTGGGGACTTTCCCTAGGAGGTTCTATGCTGAAGAGATTGAAGGAAAGGATTTGTTTGAGATGGTTTTTGTTTGGTTATATATATTTCTGAGTCAGAATACTTGGTTAAAAAAAAAGGTAGACATTTAGAGAAAAGCTGAGATTTATCTCCTAATGTTACAAAAGGTCAGAGACACACTTGATGGTCTTGGGATGGCTTACTGAGCATTGCCAGAGACGAAAGCCCTTAACACTGCAGTCCTATCATCTCCGTTCATTTGTGCTTTCATTCATTCGCACAAGAAGCTTATTGAAGAGCTATGTAGACTCACTATTGCTTTGTAGGATAACACATTTCATTCTCAGGGAATAATGCCCGTTTTTATTATCAACTCGAGCAGAAGTCTTGCAATCCTCCTCTTCAATAGAATCACCTAGCCTTCCTCAACTATTCTTCATCTTAGTTTTTGTATGTCTTCTGGGATAGCATTTTTCCTTTATGTACTCAGCCTCAACTTTTTAGGATTTATTAGATCTGATGAATTCCCCTAAGGAAAATCTTAATGTCCCTTCTAAGAAGATCTTCATTCATGATTTTCCAGAACATATCAAGATTTTAAGGATACAAACATTCTTCTGTGCACATTCCTGAGGACAATGTGAATTGAGCCAAACAGTTTATCAGAGTCATAAAAAATAAACACTAAACACATTCTTCTTAAAAATTAAATTTGATTTTGCTGTGTATGTTGCAATGTTATATTAAGTATTATGATTATAAAACCTATCTTATCAAGATGTCTTTACTCATTTGTGTATGTCATAATGCTTTTTGCTGCTTCAGGCACACATACAGGATAGAACCACCCTACTTTAGGGGTTACATTCCCAATCTCCATCATACTCCCTCACATCCTGTACCTTGAGGTGACACATTACAAATTTGTGCATCAGGTGGTTCCACTTGGACTTCTTAAACATGGAATTGTGTCCTATGTCATGTTGTAAAAATGAACTTTGAGCCTATGAAAGAGAAGGAAGTTAGAGAAGTTGCAAAGTCTCTTGTGCATAATGGCAGTGCTGACTGTACTCAGAGGGATAAAAATATCATTTAAAAAGGTGGGCACGATGTTGGCAGGGAGATACACCAAGTGGTGTCCTTAGTAGGCTAGGAGGGGATAGTGAGCACTGAATATGATCAAAATACTTTGAATGCATGTATGATGCTTTCAAATGAAAAACAAAAGGATGTAAAAGCCCCAAGCTTCTGTCTGAGGCTGCTGCCCAAGCTTAAGGCACCTGCTTACCTGAGAAACTGTAAGGAGAAAAGAAATGAGTATTGTAACAGTCCAGCCACTGCCGAAATGACGTAGTATTAGCCATGCTAAGACTTCCAAAACCAAGATCTGGGCAAGGTGGAGAAAGAAGAACCCCAGGTTGGCATTGAACATATTCATGGTCTCTAATGTTTTGCGCAGTTGCCGAAAATCTTCCACCAACTGTGGCTGTGAAACAAATATTCAAGGTTGGGATTAGTTCCTTCAGGGGGCTGGGAAGATGAATGGGTGCAACATGTTAACATTTACATTGGTTTATGGAAAATTCAAAGTAATTCATTTCGAAGCAAAGAGTTAAAATGAGGAGAAATGATGCTTATCTAACATTTTATATGCATCTTAAATCATCATTTTCAGGGACAACTTTCCAATAATAGATTTCTACTTCTGAGAAGTTAGGGGTTTAGGATATGGAATTTTATGAGTGAGATTGTGCCCCTAATTTTTCTTACGAAGGTTCAGAGTTGGCCCGAGTTTCTTTATGTGCTCAAGTGTTCCGATCTGCATGACCATCTCCGACTGAAGCTTAGAAATCAGCACATTCATCCCTAGGGAAGGCGCTGCCATGTCACATAGCTTCGCATTAAAAACTCTTTCTCCCTTATAGAAGGAGAAAGAGGAAGACATGGAAGGTCCAGAGGGAGAGAGGAGAGGCAAACAGGAGGGAGATGGAAGAAGGAACTTTTGAAGAACTCTGGAATGTGTAAAAGCCTGCACAGCAGATTCCTTTACCCACAGAGAAAAACACATCAAAATTATCAGTATATGTTTGAAACTGAAGATAGTCCCACCTCATAACTAGGATGGCTAGAGATAAATGGGCAGGTGATTACACACTTTGACTATGCTGGATAAAGAGATGATTCATATCTTAGACGGAACAAAGGAGGATGATAAAAACTTTGTTATACCACTCAGAATAATTGAAGATGAATGCATTGGCTTTTTTTCTAGAATTTTGTATGGGATGTTATGGAACTTTGGTTTCTCACTGAAACTGCTGAAAGTGAACCTCAGCTGAAGGAGACGGACTGTGTGTTGTTTACAGCAACACATACTATGTGTCCATTTTACTGGCGAGAGTATTTCATCTATATATCTAGAAGCCTCTTCTTCCGGGAGATGGATAGATGAATGAGAAGTATCACAGAACCTAGGTCCTGGGTTACACAATCACCAAACTGTGAAATTACAGAAGTAGCTTATGGTGCTTTATTTAGGCCATATTAGTTTAAACATATCCCCTAACTGTTTGTGGACTTCACATTCTTTTATGCATGTGGGTGTATTTGTGATTGATCAAACTTTTAAGGGACCCACTGTCAGCCCAAAATGCCCATAAGCTTATGTCCAACAACCATCAAACTGGAATTCTGGTGGCCATATGCAGTTTTAATTAGCTTCTGATATTAATTTGTCTCTAGGGTTTCTCCTGGCCTTTTCTTTTCCAGTAAAATTATACAGAATAGAAAGTCACCGAAATTCAGAAGAGCAATTGCCTCAAAATAATTATCAAGCCAACGTCAGATGTTGAACTTAAGCCCACACCTTCTGACACTCAGTTTTGCCAGTTTCCTACAGTTGTAGCTCCAGTAGCTACACAGACGTCAAACAGAAAATTCAATCAACCTGAGTTCTCAGAGAAGAACAATAGTTTAAAAAATGACCATCTCTCAGCTCTCAGAGGTTAGCTGAATTTGTTTTGCCTTTTGCAAACTCTTTGGGCGTAGCAATTAACCTTTGCTATTACTTTTAAACACAGGGTCGTCACTGCTACAAGCGGTGGGGACAGGTATGCAGGTTTGTAAGTTCTGGTGCCACCACCGTGTTCATGATAATGATAGTATCTTTATTACAGAGAATGTACTATGTTTTAAATACAGTTTTATTATCTTAGATGTTTGCTTTTGAATTACAGTCCCAATAATTCAAAAAGATAGTGGTAGTGTCACTATTTTACATTTAAAAAAATAGGACACAGAGAAGTTTGAGAGTTTGAGATGAGCAGGTTAGGGTGAGCCTCAGAGTCCAGTCTTCTAGACAGAACTGTGCTCTTGGGTGCTTTTACTGTCAATGTCATAGTACTGTATAGGTCAGTTCTCTGTATAGATGATTTCCGGTTACATACTGGACACATTTAAGTTTCTACAGAAATAAATTTCAAACAAGCTGATTGTTTGTTATTAAGTAAAATCCTTTTTACATTTCAAGCAAAATCATCCCAGCAAAGTTCTAGTCATGTAGAAGCATTAGAAGACAGTGTTTAAAACACTCAGACTGGTAAAGAAGGAACAACAATCATCTTGGGGAACAATTAGCAATCTGGGCCAGAGAGAAGTGGTTTTGAGGCCCAGTTCTTTGATAAAGTGGCTGTGTTCAGAAAGCAATTTTTTCTTTCTGAATGATAATTTTCCTAAGCACAAAAAGGGCCATGGTTAAGATTTATTTACATCTTTCATTCAACAGCTAATTGTAGAGGTCTCACTGCATGTCTGATCCTGTGTAGGCAGTTTGGAGGACACAAGAATAAATGAGATGATAGTCTCTGTTTCCATGTAACAGAGGTTAGTTAGGCTTCAAACACATAATTAAAAGCAGCCACAGAAATAAAACCATGTCTAAGTTGCCTGGCATGGAATTAATGCTTAGAGACATAGACCTTGTATAGCATGAAGTACTATAAATTCCATTGCTTTGCTATGATAATAAAATATGATCATATTTCATTATATACATGTTTGAAATTATAAAAATAATGAGAAAATTTTCCAAGGAAAAATATGATATTTGAAATATGCAGAGTTTACTTATTGAGAGATCAATAAAACAAGTGACAGCTCATGCTGGAGGGGATGTGGAGTATGGGTGAATACTCACTCCTCCATTGCTGGTGGGAGTGCAAACTTGGACATCTACTATGGAAATCAAGGTGGTGGTTCTTCAGGAAGATGGGAGTCATCTGTTTCAAGATCTAGCTATACCACTCTTGCAGGCATATACCCAAAGGATGCTTCATCCTACCACAGAGACACTTGGTCAACCATGCTCATTGCTGCTCTATTCATAATATCCAGAAATTGGAAACATCCTAGGTGTCTCTCAAAAGAAGAATGGATAAAGAAAATGTGCATTTACACAATGGCATATTACTCAGCTACTTAAAAAATAACATTATGAAATTTGCAAGAAAATGGATAAAACTAGAAAAAAGTATCTTGAGGGAGTTAATCCAGAACAAGGAAGATAAAAATGGTATGTACTCACTTAGATGTGGATATCAGTCAATGATAACTAAGCTAAAATATAGAATAAGGTATTAGAGGGAACATATAGCTCTTGTTAGCAAAGGGAACTACAATAGATAATTATGGATAAATGGGTGAGAATCTGGAGTGGATATGAGGTGAGACAGCTAGAATTGAGGGGCATTTGAGGAGCTGTATAGAACACTAATACAATAGAAACTTCCTAAAAGATTACCATATATGAAGATTATCTAAATGAAATTGTCAAATGATGGGGGAGAAGGAGTCCTAACTGACCAATCTCTTGTTATCAAATGAAGTTTCCAGTATCAGGATTGGGTTACATGTAATTGAGTTTTGACCAACAGGGTCCTATGGGAATCCACAGATAACACAGGTTCTTGCTGAGACAATAGATTGTTCTCTTCAAACTGATAACAAGGCCCCATTGCTGAAGAAAACACTTATATAGCTAATTGAAGATGGAAAAGCGGAGCTGGTGCCTTCACTCTACACTCCAGTATCTTTAGTACAGGAAGGTACTCTGCATGCTACCAAAAGAGAAATGTAAACACCAAGCCAACCACAAACCCTTTGATCTACAGTGTTGTTCTGCCTGCAAGATATGCTAAGAAAGGATGTCACAAAGTTTGTGGGAAGTAACCAATCAATGTCTGATTTAAATTAAGGCTAAATCCATGAGATGTAACTCAACTCAACAAGGCTTGGTTGACCAAGAACCAGAGACTAGACAGCACAGAGACCTAGGGTGAAACCAAATAATACTGATATAAAACAATAGCAAAACCATGAAGCATAGTGTTAAAATGATTCCTATTGATATTCTGCTATACTCTGATTCAGGCATCAGTAGAAAATCTTCTGCCTTCATATGGGAACAAATGCAGAAACTTACAGCCAGACATTACACAGAAAGTGAGAGAGACCTTGGAACTATAAGCCCTAAATGGGATTTTCCTATCATATTTCTTCCCTCAGAGCTCAGGGAACCCCACAGAAGAGGAAACAGAAAGTGTGGAAGAGCCAGAGAAGATGGAGAACACCAAGAAAACAAGGCCCTCTAAATCAATATGAGCAAAGCTCTTTTGAACTCACAGAGACTAAAGCAGCATTCACAAATCCTGCACAGATCTGCCCCAGGTGCTCTGCATATACATTATGTCTTCTAGTTCCATGTTTTTCTGGGGCTTTCAAGTGTGTAAATGAGTGTGTCTATGATTTATGGCCTTCTCTTGGGTTCTTTTCCTTCTGTTAGTTTGTCTTGTGCAAACTAATGGTCCTTGTGATGGTATTTATTTTATCTCATATTTTAGTTTTTATATTTTATTATCTTTTAGAAACCTGTTCTTTTCTAATGAAAGACAGAAAGGGAGTGTATTCTGATGGAAAGGTAAGGACAAGCAGAACCAGGAGTAGAGAGATGGGGAAACTATATTTAGGTAATATCATATGAGAAATGAATCTAATTTCAGTACAAGGAAAAAGGTGCCCTCTTTCTTTCCTGTGGTTTCACTTACTTTTGGTTATCCTTGGTCAAAATATATGAAAAAGAAAATTTCAGCATTTGAAAGTTATGCATCGTTTTGTGCATAATGATGGAATATCCTGCCACTCAGCTCCACCTTGTCTTTAACCTCAGTTACCCCTTCATCCACTGCATCGTGACCCCACTACCTTCTGTCCGCTTTCATAGCAGACGTCCTGGTCGACATGACTACTCTATGCCCTTGGATCCTGAAGCTGTACTTACATTTTTGTTTTTCTCCTGGCTGGGTTCTTCTGGAGAAAGTTCTCCAATGAGCAGTGGCTGGAGGTAGAGCCGCACAGTGCTGAGATCGAGGTGCATGGCCCGGAATGCATCCTGTAAAGCAGAGATGTGTGTTAGAAGCTTGCAAAAGACATGTTTATCCTCAGATCTGCTCCTTCCTTGCCCATCCTGGGCCCAAACTGGCAACAGCACAGACCCGACCACAGAGCGTTTGCTTCTAATCCCACGTGGATGCTTCAAGGTGATTCATCAACTTTATCCTTGAGACCCTTCTAGAAGAGGATAAGGCTGGTGACCCACCCAGGGCAGGCATTGTTTGTCTAGGGACAGGCAATTCCTAGAACATTGATTACTTGCTTCTTTTCTTAAGCATTGGAAGGAAGAGTTGCTTAAGTTAATTAGCCAGGGTGAGTCTTCAAAGTCCAGTATCAAGATTTATGTGAAAGTTTCTTAAACTGTCTAAGGCATGCAGTAAACAAGCTCTCTACACAAATTACATTTTCTATCGAGGGCTCTCTATTGGCTCTTGACTAAGGTTCAGAAGAATGAGGTCTCTCAATTAGTTATTCCAGACAATGGCAGATTAGATTTGATAGCAACACCTTAGAACGAAGACACAAATGTTTGGGGGAGCACAGTCCTTGAGCCCTGGGCTGTCTAAAGTAATATCCTCCCAGCTGTATTCCGCATTGAAGGACTCTCATCACTCCATAGAAACAGTGTTGCTAAGTAGTAATTCCACATCACTGTGGGAAGCAGAGGAGTAACTATATCCTATGCATGTTTGGAAGTAAAAGAGTCCTTCCAAGTATTTTTATAGTTTTTTTTTGGGGGGGGGAAGAAATTTTATGATAGAGATGATTAGTTTCTTGCTATTATGACATTGAGATTGCAGTGATTACAACTGAAGAAATATAACCAAAGTTGTACCTTTAATGTAAGAATGGGATACACACAGTCTGGAACAGTGAGTATTGCATAGTACAGGTGGCAAAAAGCAGACCCTGGAGCCAACCTTCCTACACCTCATTTCTGGTTTTGCTGTTTACAGGCTGTGAAACTGTGGGCCTTATGCATTTTTGCCTTACATATATTTTATAGTTTCTTCCCTAAACGGTAGTAACAGTTGCCACTCAATTCCTAAGTCATTATGAAGCTTGAATGAATTAATTAGGATGTTGATAGGCATATATTAACTCTACAGTACCTTTTCTAGGTAGTCCTGGCTGTCCTGGAACATAGTCTGTAGACCAAACTGGCATCAAACTCATGCAGATTCACCTGCCTCTGCCTTGTTTGAGTGTCTGGTTTAAGGTATGTGTCACCACCTACTTGACTTAAACAGTAATTTTAAAAGAATATGTATCTCATTATCTGTTATGCATATGCATACATCTGGGTATGAGCATATGGGCTGTGAGTGAAATATGCCCCAAATGGGTATCAGCTCTGCAAGGGCTGGAGTTAGAGGCTATTGTAAACAGCTGGACACGGTTGCTAGGAACAGCTCTACAAAAGCAACATTTACTCTTAACCAAAGACCATTTTTCCAGGCAGGTCTCACTTTACAGTACTTGTTAACCATCTTTATTATATGTTCCACTAGTGGTGGGAACTCACTACTTACCTTCTCTTTAACATAACAATTCAGGCTTTTATGACATCCTCTAACAACCACTATGGAGTCGGCTCTGATTGTACGAGTGAATATATTGAATCCTGCATCTCCAATGTCATGGAACTTTGCGTAAGCCCACTTCTGAGACTGTGTGTATATGATGGATATGATATCAGAAGTGTACAATATCAACTTTGTAGATTGTCTTCACCAAAAGGTCCATAGATAGAATGCTAGAATCCTTCTGGGCTTTATGTCCATTCTACCGTGCACACTTCTCCTAAAACCTTTGGACAACAATGGGCTACACTGTTTAAAAGATGCTTTAATTTTTTTCCCTAGAACTAGCTCTTGTAGACCAGGCTGGCCTCGAACTCACAGAGATCCACATGCCCCTGCCTCCCGAGTATTAGGATTAAAGGCGTGCGCCACCACCGCCCGGCTGATGTTTTAAAATTTTCACATTCTGTGAAAATACTAAATCTTAGTTTTATTAACTAGTCAAAGGATTAGTCAGTGGTTAAGGGAGTGAATTTTATATCTTATGGCGATCTATACTGATTAAATCATCATCTGCTGTTTCTGAGCAGGTTAGAATGGGAAAGCATATTGGTGGGTCAGTTTTCAGAGTACAGAAGGAAATAATATAATTTCAGAAAACGTAGCACATATTATAAGGGTGTAGCCCAGCAGAGTTTCAAACTGTGTTGATAATCAGTTCTTCTGAGTACTGTGTTCCTTTTGAACCCAAGGGTTCAAAATCAGAAGTCTGTGCTCTGGGGACAGGTACTGAAGAGCCACAGAGTTTTGTAGAACAGTGGCCATGCTGGTTTGCAGAGCCCTTCCCATTGGATTACCGAGGAAGTACAACAAAGGACTTTGTTTAATCTTAAAATACTCAGAGCTTTTCTAACAGAATCCATATACTAAGTTGTGAAATCCTTACATGGGAGCCCACAAAAACAGGTTCTGTTCCCCACATTCTTGGGCAAGTATGTTCTTGCTGAAGGACGTGGAGCGACATGAAAGGAAAAGGGGAAGGGCCAGGATCTACAGAATGCATCCTATGTACGAGGAGCACGCCAGTTGGTAGTTACCGACTTACTCCTGTGAGGTTTATTGCTTCTTGTACAGGGAGACATCAGAATATGGGATGGAACTCTTTCCTTCACACACCACACTGAGCAGCAGAGCTAATGTTCGAATTTAGGGCTAAAAATAGCAATAACACTCTAAAGATCCACCCCAGACTTCAACATCTATAATCCTTTTCCTGAAAGACATGCTGCTAGATGACCTTGCAATGGTACTAAAATCAGTCTGCATCTTCTGGACAGACAGCGACAGAGTCTCCCAGGTGTTAGTCTCATGAAGTACTTTGCCTCTGATTCTATTCGGCCTTCTCAGGCTGACCCTTCATAGGCCATATTCTCTACTGGAGCCATGCATCAAATAAGACTTTATTCCCTTTTAGAGCTCTGAATGCTTAGATTTTATATTCTTCCCTTCACTTCCTTCTTCAATTTTTCTCCACACAAAGGTTTTTCTTACAATTTTATACCAATATTAGATATGGCTACCCCTTGCACATGGAGACAAGTTATTCACAAGTACCCCTGCAAGCTCATAATTGTTGGTTCATTTTTAAATAAGATACATATTTGTCTATTTATTCACTGTGTGTGGGCACACACATAGATGTTAGAGGACAACTAACATCTATAAGAATCAGTTCTCTCCTTGTATCATGTGGTTCATCACAGGGATCAAACTCATGGGGTCAGAGTTGGTGGCAGCAGCTTTACCTATGAAGCCGTCTCACTGACCACATAGCTTTTCCTTACGTTGTCATGAAATGTATACTGCCATCTCCTTAGTGAGTTTTTGAAACTGAGACTGTGTACTACGCATTGATGGATGCAGACCTAACATCTACCACTGCACCTAGGATAAAACATGTTGTGAATACACCCCTGATGAGTAAGGGAAAGATGAGAAGCAGGCAGGCAGAACGGTTCTGCGTGAGGAGTTGGGATGATTGAGGCATGAATAATAGGCTGCTCCCATTTTCCCTATACTACTTTTCACTCCCTTTTCAATCATCACTCTGCTCTTCAAGTTCACCATAAATTGCATTATATTGCAGCTCATCTTGAAACTTATTATTTCCAAAAAGCATGTCAACAAGACATGAATATTGAATATGACTTTATGTTTCTAAGTACTTTGAAAGATGCTGATCTATGGCTACTCTTTCCTGAGGTCTGATTGCTTACTGCTTTATTAGAAAAGCAATAAAATTCCCAATGCAAAGAGAACAGTAAAATCAGAAAGCCTTAGACAAGATTCTGATTTTTTTTTTTAGTTTAAATAGTGATGTATAGATTGTGTCCTGCACAAAGCCACAAGGTCAAATGGGTAGGTGGCTTGAAATATACCAAGGACTCCATTTGCTAAATCTGTTGTCTAGGGAACTGCAACCACCCAGAGACAGCCTGCTTCCTAAAATCCCTAACATGAAGGGCAGCAGAGGAGTGGGCTTCTTCATGGTTGGCCTTTAATTTTAGCTAATCATTTTGTCATTATTATTGTTTGGTTGTTGTTTGTGTGTGTGCGTGTGTGTGTGTGTATGCACGCACACATGCATGATTGCGCATCTGTGAAAGCTACGGCACAACTTTTACAAGTCAATGCTTTCTCCTTGCAGGATCAGACTTGGTAGCAAGTGCCTTTGCTGACCCTGCCCCATCCTCCTCAAGCCTCAGTCTTTATGTAAATACACTCAAATAACCTACTCCTCCCCATGTGGTCTTTATTTCATTATTTACTCAGGTGTTATGCAATCTACACAGGACCTAACCTAGTGTCTCAGAGCTTATTCTTTGCAATCAGATATTAATAAATTACTTTTTTATTATTATTATTTATATAGTTAGTGTTAGATCTCAAACTTGGAACAAATGGCCAAGACCTGTTTGATAAGGGTTGAAATTTCTCAAAAGTTGTGGATTAAAAGACAAATATAAACTCATAACACACCAGTAGAGAGAGTTTCAATGTCACAAAACAAGGCAGTCAGGAAGTGGAGGCAGGAGCTTATTGTTGGCTACCTAGTGAGTTTCAGACAGCCTGGGATACATGAGATCCTTAAAAAAAGAAAACAAATCTCAAGCTTACATTCCCTTGGGCAATTCCCCTTCTCCTCCTCTGCTTCCTTTTCAGAACCTGTGTGCTTCAAGGCTGTGGCTACCCAAGAGTCCTGGTATCCAGGTGGAGGACGAGATGTAAACAGACTGAGTTTTGAGGAGAATGCACCTTTGCCTTGGGAAAGGGGTACAACCTGGGAGGCTGAGGTGGCTGTGCCTCCACAGGTGTTCCTATTGCCACCAGGTCTTACTGTATACTCTGCTTTCTTCTGAACGCCAGCCTTTTCCCTCTGTCTCCCTCCCCCTTCTTCTCCCTTCCTTGCTCTCCTTCCATCCTTTTGATCTTCATCTACCTCCTAGGCCTATGTGTTCTTCTGATGCTTTCATTCCATAATGGGCAGCTAGGTGCCTTAGTGAGGTACCCACACCAATTTAGACTTGCATCCTCCTTGCTTATTTGGTTACCCTTCAATTATTAAATTATCTCTCCCCAGTGTTCCTCCTACTCATCTTCTCTTTCCAGTCTTGTTGTCCGTGTTCCATTTGGACTGTCAGCTTATTCCCTGAACTCCATTTATTCTCCTTCTTTTTAACTATATTTTCTTAATTCTTTCCTTGATTGCCAGGCTGACCTTTCAGAGTGACAGCATTTACCTTTTCATGGTCCATTCTCTTTCTTCATGGTTTTGTAATTATGTTTTTACTAGCAGATGTTAATTATGGATACTAATTGGCTTAATTAGTCATTTTCATGTACATACATTTTTCATATATGTTATTACGAACATACAATTTTACTGCATTCATCCCTTGTTCCCCTCCCACTCCTGGTGCTCCCCCTTCCCTCCTCTCTCCCTCTCTCTTTCATTTGATTACCTAATGAATTTTATTAGGGTTGCTTACAGGATCCTGAGTGAGGGATTAATTATAGCAGCATGGATTCCTTAAATTCCATATCCATAACTGCACAACCTAAGAAAATATCTCTGTCTACCCCTGAGGCCATTAACTGCCTAGAGATACTCAGGAAGCATGAGACCTCATGTATCCCTTCCTCTTAGCTGTCCTGGTCCATTTTCATCTCCTAGAACCTGGACTCTCTTCCATCTGTCTTTCTCAGACATCAATCAAGTGTGCACTTTTGGCCGGCCTTATGCTAAACAGAGGAAGTAGATGCCTATGCTACTTGGGTAACTCACTCATGACTAGTCACATGTATGCAACCTGTCTGCTCACACTCTTTCTTCCCTTCGCCCGAGCTTTGCCTCTGTCAGCTCAGCACATTCCAAACCACATGGGTTCTTCCTTTTGCAGTTGTATGTAATGCCTTTCCTCCTCTGTAAGAGCCCTCCAAAAAGTGGAAGAGGGCCCTGCCGTATTCCTGTAGGCTTCTGTTATCTCTTCCTTATATGAGAAATGACTTGACTGTATGTATTGTGTGTGTATGTGTATGTGTGTGTGTGTGTCCTTCTGAGTGTGTATGCAAGTGTATATGAAGGCTGGAGAGTGAAGTAAGGTTACTTCTTCTTCAGTTACTCTCCACCTTATCCTTGGAGATGGCGCCTCTCCCTGGATAGCGCCTCTCCCTGGCCTGGAGCTCATTTACTCAGAGGCAGAGTTCAGAAGTCTGCCCGTTTCTCTCTCTCCAGTTCTGGGATTACAGATGCCTGTTTCAGTGCGCAGCGTTTTTAGTGCGTGCTGCCGATCCAAACGGAAGCCTTCGTGTTGGGATGGCAAGAGCCATCTCTCGAGCCTGACGTTGCTTCTTCTAAGGTGTGAGGTTGAGAGATGAGCAGATCGACCTGCATTTGCTTTCTTTATTTCAAATGTTGTAACCTCTGTATATCTACCATCGCGATTGCACCCCATTCCCTTGGAATTTAGCAGTGTCTAGTATAAAATATGCGGACAAATATTCATACTTATATCTTGTCATCAAAACACTTAGCAATCTTTGTTCTAGAGACTGCAAAATAACCTATCATGGTGAAATTAAATGAGAATTTGCATAATAGGTTCTTCCTGCTGAAATTACTGTCACTGACTTTTCCTCAGTAAACTCACATAGATGAAAACTCTCGAGCCCCAAACTCTGCTAATTGGCTCTGTAACATAAGTTTAAGATTATTTAGCTTGTAAGCAACCAGATAACTCACGCACACAATAGCTTATATGCCAATTTTGTTTTATAGAATTATTAAACTATCGAACTATCATGGAGAGCATTAAAATCCATCTTAGAAGAATGAAGTGATGATTAACTGCAAAGGCTGTCACTTGTTGAATATTTAATCTCTGCTGAGCACCATAAGGGGCATTTCATTTGATTCCATTGATTTTTATAATAAAACCAAGATTAAGGTATTATTACCTCCTTGTGTAAGAAACTGAGACTTGAAGAACTTAAACAGTCTCCCCAGGACCTCTCTAACTAGTGTGGATTCCCAATGTCTACTGAGCCTATTCCATTCTGAAACCTAGAATTTTAAAGATTAGGCCACATTCCTACCAAAGCTTTAGAAAAATGAGCGAGTAGTGGTTTAATGACCTCACGGTACTGTATCCACTACTTAGGTTCTTTTTATGAGTTTCTGTGTAAATAAGAGAAGGTTGCTCTGTCTGTGCAAGTACAGTCAGGGATCTAGTACCTATAATGCAGAGATTATGCTGTGGTCCCCAGCTGCCAGTCAGGAAATATTGTACCAATACCTTCTAAGCTGTACAGTGAACATTTGGCTTTGAACCCTTGAGCTCGGTGCTATGTTTCCAATTAAAAGTCACAAACTATAATCAGAATTTCCATGCTGATAGTCAACTAACTGAAAGCAACAATCACCCTTTTGAGGATATGGATGTTCAAGATAGTCTGAATGTACTCATTCCATTTACCAGAGACCAAACAGGTGGGCAATGCTATTCCTGGCTTGTAGGTCATGGAGATGAAACTCTGGCATTTCAGTAGTCTCCATAAGTTCATACAACCTTTCCCAGTGTATGCGTTTATTTTCTGAGTAGTCAGGGAGAACTAGAATTGCCCTGCTTCTCTTGTCTCTCCTACCGTTCTTGAGCCACATTCATTTGGAGAACCTTTTATTTTGATGCTTTTGGATCTATTTCCCTAAAGTATGTGGTTGATCAAGCATATGATTTTCTCTCTTGATATGTCCCAATATTCAGGTGGTCTGTGCATGGCTTGTGGTTCTATTATAGAGTCTTCCTTCTTACTGGCTAGAGCTAGAAGCAAAAGCAATCGTTTTCTGGCTTCTGGAGAATTAAAAGTCAATAGCAAACTTCAGATCTATCACCTAGAATTCTTAAAACTCAGTGAGCTTGTTAGCAATTTTCAACATAGTTGAAACCCCAAGTCCTTGCCAACACATCTTTGAGTCAGTTCTGTGAGTTAACCTAGAAAACACTGATCCAGGTCAAGCGTGATGATATATACCTATAATTTCAGCTTTTGGGAGGTGGAGGTCAAGAGTTCAAGGCCAGCTTGAGACACATGAAGTTTTGTTTCAAACTAACCAGGTTGTCTACTTTCTCTGAGCTGTAGGAATGAGGGGATGGACTGGCTAAGGAACTGTGGCTATTTTATTTTTATTGATTCTTATTTTCTTGTCATTTGAAATTATTAATTGTCCTTCTCTGATTCTCATTCATACCTCCCTGCTTTGCTTCTTCTCCCCTCCCGTCTCTAGAACTCTGCCTGAGTGTGCTTTTCTGACGCCTAGAATGCTCCTCTCCTTTGTTCCCAAGGAAAGATGGAACATGGTTTAAAAACCATATCAGAACTGAATTAGCATCGATGTGGTGGGGCTTGATTGGACATCCATTCATCTGGCTGAACATGAAGCCATAAGGTGACAGAAGACAAAGCGCTAGACAGCAAAGAGGAATGGAAACTCAGGAAAACTGAGACTTATGGGAAAGATGTGGATGGCATCACAATCTGACTTTACAAATCCATCGGGTATCTACTAAGTCCTATTTCTAGAACATCCCATCTGCATACAGGTGTGTCCAGTCCTATGTCTAGAAACCAGTCAGAGAACTTCTTTGCTTGTGCATGAAATGAATGAATGCAAAAAATATCAAGTCTCAGCTTAAATTCCTGTTCTGCCTTATACTGATTGGCTGACCTTGAGCTTATTAGGGCCTCAAAATCTGTGTTTATCTGTACTGTGATAGAAAATAACACTTCCAGAGTGAGGAGAAGTGCATATAATGCACAGGATATATAAAAAGGGATTTTTAAAAATAGGATCTTATGTAGCTTTGGCTGGCCTGGACCTCTTTGTTTAGGTCTTATTGACCTTGAACTCACAGAGAAATGTGCCTGCTTCTGCCTCTTGACTCTGTGTACTACCACACCCAGATTAAAAAGATCATTGAGTGAACTGAGAGAGTCTGGCAGCCTACTTTATCAAACATTGAATGAAATTTAAAATATTTTCTTATTAGTATTACTTATCTAATAATGTGTGTGTGTGTGTGTGTGTGTGTGTGTGTGTGTGTGTGTGTGTGTGTAAACTCATGCATGAGGAGGTCAGGAAACAACTTGCAGGAGTTGGTTTTCACCTTCTCCAGGTAGTTCCTTGAGGCTTAGCTCAGTGTCAGGCTTGATGGTAAGTGTCTTTAACTGTTTAGCTATTGCTGGCTCTAATTTTTGTTTTTATTTTTTTTTAAAGGAACAAGATGTATAGGGCTTTTAGGCAAAACAAAACAACTTGAAGCTTAGCATTGTCACTGTCAATACCTGCTGTGTAAACGGCTTTACCTCTGCGTATCAAGCACACCATCTGTGACACAGAAGAACATGCACGCCCCTGGCAAGAGTACCTAAGGTGGTTCATTTGAATGCATCTGTAAGTGAGAATTGCATCACTCTTGTCAAACTGCTTGAGCTACGCTATGCAAAAGAGAACTGTAAACTCTCCAAGTCCAGGCAGTTTTATTAACAGCGTTTGATGCCCATGAGATGAATTGCTTTCTGTCAACACCTGTTTAAATCAACAACATCCCCCCGCCCAGTTTTTACTCACCTACTTATAACTTGCTATTTATAAGACAGTTATTCTACTTCAATAAGAAGAAGCAAAAGAACACACACACACACAAAGAGAGAGAGAGGGAACAAAATTCAGAATGCAAAATCACAACAATCTCCACCATTGGCATTTGGATGTATTTGGCAACAGTTAGACTCTGAAGTCCCATTTTGCTTCTAGATTCTTGTTAGATAGGTAGGAATCCTGAAAAAGTGGTTTGGGAGGAGATAGTGACTGTGGAATCCAGGCACGTACTTCAGTCTTCAGTGTTTTGGGGATGAGAGCCAAGATCTCAGCTATTCAGTGGCAGTGAGAGGGAGAGAGAGAGAGAAAGAGATGGGGGAGAGGTGGGGGGAGAGAAAAGGTGGTCCTGGGGATGTCCTTACCGTAGCATCTTCCCCAGCATAGTGGTTGAGGACCCGACGCCCACCTGGATGCTTGCCTGCCCAGTCAGTCACATTGTAAACTTTGCGATTAATCACCAGCCACTGGTCGGTCTCCTTATTGTGTCTCTGGATCTCCTGCCAGGTGTACAGGTTGAGACATTTCCTGAGCCTGTCGCCCTTGCCATTTGCTTCCTGCTTTTCATGGACCTCCGCTTTCCCATTTGCTCTCGGTTTCCCATTCTCCTGATGTGTGTCATGTAGACATGGCTGACTCCTTCTAACAGGGCTCTCGGTGTGCTCAAGTTTCTCCTCCAACTTCATCGTCCCTGAACCCTGAGTTTCCTGGTTCTATAATTGGGCCATAAAATGACTCCTTGCCTCCTCTTTCGTTCCTTTGTGGTCCTGATGCCTACACAGAAAGCCTTCTGGCTAAATTGTCTCTTCAGAGTCTGACAGCGAGCACCTACCCTGCCTGGTCCTGTCTCGGTCTGTAGTTAATCTTTTCTGCACCGAGGACAGCTAGATCACATTTCCCTAGTCACCTCTCTCCTGTAGCTGCATCCTCCTTCATCATTAAATATCCCAGAGTACAGAGCCCGAGCTAATCGCAGTCTGGATGGTTAGAGGCCACACCCAGTGGGAGGAGGGGCTCAGATCTGGTCTTTGATTTTCCAGTGACATCGTCGTGGGTTGGGTTTACCTGTTCTCTGGAACACCTCCAAATAACGACCTTTAGATTTGTAAATTCAACATGTGAACAAAAGCTTTCAGAATTTCCTGGATGACTAGAATAGCTGTTGCTTGGATTGGGTGAATTTTCTTTGGACAGCTGTCATCTCACCCAAGGGCTTTCAAATACGTTTAAATACCACCCACACCCTTTTTTAAAAGTGTCATTTTCAAAAGGGGGAAAAAAACCTAAGTGAACGATGTAAATGACTCCCCCACTCGATTTCACTTCTTTAAAAATTTTTCTGAATCTGCAAACACCTCCCAAGGCTGCATGAGTGACACATGGTGATTCGGAGTCCATGTCACCTGTTTCAACTCTTAATCCTCTCATCCGTGTTTGTCCAGCGAGGCCTGTTAGTGCCCTATTTTCCAGCTTAGAAAACAAAGGGCAGACAGTCCAGCTAACCTATCATCATGTCATAGCACCCCATGAGATGTCTGTCACCTGGAAGAAGCCAGGTGTGTCTGTCCCCAACTCCAAGTCTTTTCCTCTTCTGCCCATATATGAATTTTTGGTTTGCGGCATCTAAGTGACATGGTTTGGAAACAAAGCAGAAGAGGATATTTCCAAGTGATTGTGGGAAGCTTCTGAATCTTGAGAAAACAGGTTGCACAGAACTACAGCAAAAAGCACACATTTGAGAAACTGAACTGAATCTTCAACACCGTTCAAAATTTCTACAAAAGGAATTTATTGTACTGATATTTGCAACTACTAGAAGCGGTCTCAATGCTCAGCTCTAAGGAAGAAGCATGCATCTGTTTTACATGCTGGATAAGATGTTAATATTTTAAAATAAAACTTCACAGAATTTTTTTGTTGGTAGGCACTCCTTACTGCAGTATTATTAATACAAAAGAAAAGGTATTCAACAAATTGTACTTTAAAGAAATTTTCTCCAGGGAAAAGATATTAAGTAAATTGTATTTACGGAACAATTTCTGACAGGAAGGAAGTAGATCAAAGCATTATCCTTTACCTTTGGGTTGCACAGTTATGTGCTATTATGCTTTACAATTTTACGGTACATTCCAGATTTTGACAACTTAACAGATGGCTTTTTTTTATAATTTTGAAATTAAAAAAATTTAAAGGAACCAAAAAATAATGCATAAGCTTGGACACCAAATAGAATCATATTTCATCTCCACCATTTGCTAGTTATGGGACATTCCTTAAATTACATCTTTGCATTCTAGTTTTCCACCTATAAATGAAAGAAAGGGCATATTTCTCATAACTTCATTAAGCTAACACGAGTGCTGTGGTATTTCCATAAATTCTCATAGTGGAGGTTTCCTAAACACAGCAAATGTACCTGTGTGGACATTCGTAGATCATATGTATAAATTCAGGAAAACTCAAGAAGGTTAGTATTAGGGGAGTGTAGGAGCAACAGTCAGCTTAGGGCATTAGGTGAGGCAGGTCAGCTCTGCAGGGGAGCAGGTTGGCACATTCCATGAGCTGGACAAAGCGTTGTTTTTTACCGTATCATGCCATGCAGACATACCACAAAGTATGGTACCTAAATCCATTCACAACCCTCATGTCCACCCTTCATACCCTTCTCAACTGTCCAGAAGTTTCAGAAGGCACTGGCATTGGGGTTTTTGCAAGCAAGAGAGTCCTCAGAGCACTTGTCCCCAAAGAAATGTTCTTTTTCAGAGCGGATGTAAGTCTGTCAGTATATGGGGATCTTTGGACTGCTTGAATCCTTCTGAAACTTGGAGGGGCTGGACCCAGAGGGGTGGAGAGCTGGCCCATTTTCAGTTACTGCTCCTGATTTTCTCACAATATTCTGACTCTTCCTTAAGGGGACAGTTAAGTATAACCTTCATCTTAAAGGTAATCTTCAGGTTGATTATGATTACAAAAAGATGGGTATAATCCTAAGTTTCTTGCAAGCATAAGATTGTAAGATATTAACCTTACAAAGAGCTTTTTGAAAGCTGCCATCTGTTGCCAGGGAAGGATGAATCAATGGTTTATTTACAAATCCATTCATCAAGCCTATATTGAGCAGCTTCTGTGGGGTGGCATTGGGCTAATCTTGAAAATCAACTGACCCTGACATCATCCATCACTCAATAGGACAAGACTGAGCAATGCCAGGTACTGAAAGGACTCAGGTAGTATCTCTGAGCCATTTGGGTTCAACTGTCAGAACACCGGTGCCCCTCCCAGCTCTGGAGTCATTTTTTAACTTTTGTTTATATTTTTTGTTTGTTTGTTTATTTGGCGACAGAGTCTCATGTATCTCAGGCTGGCTTCAGACTCCCTGGATAGCCAAGGATGATCTTTAATTTGTGATCGGAGTACTGCTACCTCCTGAGAGCTATAGTTACAGGACTGTAGATGCACCAGTCTCCTAGCACAAGTGGTAGGGATTGAGCCCCAGGCCTTTGCGTGCTACATAATCACTCTACTAAATGAGACACATCCTCTTCCCTGAGCTCAGAACTCTTTAGAGACATCAGAAAAAGTTCCATGCACTTAAGAAAATTCTATAACTTATTGGAGACTCTCTGAGAACTTGTGTTCTTGTCGTCATCTTAGAGTTGAGAGGTGAGCCACACTTTCATTTCTTTGTACAGAAAATTATTTTTAAAAAATTGAAATGAAATTTCATTTCCTGTACTTCAACTTCTTTATAGAGATAGGCAACCCAGGATCAAAATCAAGAACTTCTAATGAAATAAATCTGAAAAAAATCTTTAACTTCACCATGCTGTCTGTGCATGGGGAGGCCAAAGATTGGTTCTGGGCATCTTTCTCAATTGCCTCCACTTTATTTAGGGAAACAGGTCTCTTGCTGAACTCAGGTCTCACCCATCTGGCTAGTGTAGGCCCATTTTCTACATGGTATGGCAACCAGGCTCTAAATTCATAGGCCACACCTGAGATGGTCACATACCCTTTCAGACAGGCTGTCGCTACCTAATGAAAGGTCAGGATATTGTTTTGTTCCTTTCTTTGTAATTTGGAGGATGCCTGATAGAGATGCTGATTCAAGCCTATGTGACTGAGTTAGCATACAGACCAGGAAGACATGACAAAGGAGACACAGGTAGATGTGGATGTGACTAAAATCCATTCACCTGGCTACCTAGGAAACAGAATGCTAATGAATTTCCCCCTCAGTTTATGTTTTGATATATAAGGCTTTTTGGAGAATAAACAGGAGGAATTCTTCAGATTGTGAACTCAGGGTTTCATGAGGGATCACAGAGAATCTCCCTCCCAATAAAGCCATGTGAGTTGTGTCTTTCTTCCTGCACCTCCATGCTGGGCCAGAGAGAGATAGTTTATGTTGGGGTCTGGTTCAGAGAGATAATTATGGTCTGGGCTGCCACCAGATCCCAACATAATGGCGCCCAACATGGGGCTGATCCACGAATCCCAAAAAACACAGAAGTACAGAGGAGAATGTGAGGAACCCATGAGAAAAAAAATTTCATCACAGGTGGATATGTGAGTAATTAACGCTCAGAAATAGAAAATAAAGTAAAAAAATGTAGAGAAGCAGGACAGCATTTAAATCGGGAATAAAAATTTGTAAATATAAGTTATATATATGTAGGATAAGGAAAGAGAGTGGAGCAGAAACAATGGCAGAGATATTTAAAATCTATAAGTGTAATAGTTGCAGAATTACAACTTTTATCTCTTGCTAAATGGGTAAAAAATAAAAGAAAATATGGCTTTTGGCCCCTGAGATTGAGGTGCCACATATGCACAGTAGCCAGCTAAACCTAACCCACCTGCGGGAAAGGCAAGCCAGAGACAGAGTAAGTTTAGAGAACAAGTTTAACCCCACACAGTCAGCCCAAAGTCAGCCGGTAAAACAAAGGAGAGTATTCAGGAATTCTCTTAATTTTATGATTACAAGTTAAAATAAAAAAGAAAGTTAAAAATTGGCCCAGCTATGCCTGCCAGAGCTTGGGACAGCAGGCTGGCAGACACAGAGAGCCTGTGTCCTACCCCGTCATGCAGCACAGCTTCAGCACAGAAACTGAAAGGCAGGTTTGCAGAAAGGAAGCCTCAGGGAACTGCAGCTTCAGGGCAATTAAAACTAAATAAGCAAAAATCTTTAATTTGTCAAAAACCTTTTAATTTGATATCAGTTCCATTGATACCTATATCCGTTTTTATTCTGGTTTCAGTACTAAGGCTCTGTAATGAAGTTTTAAAGTCAGAGATCATAAAGGATTAAAATGTTCCTTGATTGTACAGGATTTTAAGGTTGTTTAGGCTATCCTGAGCTTTTATTTTTTTCTTATAAAGTTGAGGATTGTTCTTTCAAAGTCTGTGAAAAATTTTGCTATACTTTTAATGGTCATTTGTATTGAATCTGTAGGTTGATTTCAGTAAGATTATCATTTTTGCTATGTTGGTTCTACTTTCCCAAGAGAATAAGAAATCTTTCTATTTTCTGATGTCTTAAGTTCTTTCTTCAGAGATTTAAAGTTCTTATCATACAGGTTTTTCTACTTGTTTGGTTAAAGTTATTCCAAGATATTTTATAGTATTTATGGTTATTGTAAAAAATGATGTCTCTCATTTATCATATGTATAAAAGAGGTGCATTTTGGGTTGTTTTCAGATTCTGTCTATGACAAAGTAATTCTGCTGTATTTTTAATCTTGGTCATTCTTACAGGAATAAGATGGAATCTCAGAGTCATTTTAATTTGCATTCCTCTAATGGTAAAGGGATGTTATATTTAAGCATTTTTAAGTGTCTTTCAGTCATTTTAAGTTCATCTGTTGAGAGTTTTCAGTTTAGGTCTGTAACATATATTTTTATTGGATTAATTGTTCTTTTGATGACTAATTTCCTGAGTTCTTCATATGTTTTTGGAGTGGATTAGTGGTTAGTAAAGATATTTTCCCATTCTATAGGCTGATATTATGTTTTATTGATTATGCCCTTTGCTATACAGAAGCTTCTCAGTTCAGGAGATCTGATATATTTTTGTTTCTTTCAATGTCTGGGCCACTGAGTCTGTGTTTGAGATGTACCAATGCATTCAAATGTACTCCTAACTTTTTCTTCTATGAGGTTCAATATTGCTAGTTTTATGTTGATTCATTTAAACTTGAATTTTGTGCATAGAGATGAATATGGATCTGTTTTCATTCTTCTGCATGTTGGTATCTAGTTAGGCCGGCATCATTGGGTTAAATATGCTTTCCTTTTTCCATTTTCCTATCAGCTAAGCAGTCTTACAATTTAAGAGGAGGATAGTTTACAAACTTTTAATTAGATATGCAATGGTTAAAGCCTTAGTTATAATATTCTTATGGGAGATCTTGAGATACAAAGTAAAATTCTTAAAGGGAGCAATGAGCCAATTTCTAATAGAGAGCTTATAGAAGCTGCCAAACAGGTACTCAAGCAGGTAGAGTATAGGTCAACAGGTAGAGTATACAATAATCAATAATTACAGTACGTTAGTTATGATTCAGCTATAGCAAGTGTGTGTATTAAGTACAAAACTATTCTACAGCAGTTTTATAAAAAAAGAATGCTTTTATGGCTCCACCTTCCCATTTTTGCCAGTTAAGATATTAAACTTTTAATTTAAAGCAGTGGCTTGTCTAATACAAAAGAGCAGGATAGAATCTAGGAGACAGTTTAGCAGAAAATTGACTATGATCAATGTTTTTTATACTAAGCAATAGATTAATTAATAATTTTAAGATAGTGATTCTTGGACAATTGTATTTCCTCAATTCAAGGGGTAGAGTAATAATCTTTTCCCAGATGATTGTTGCTGAAATTTGCAGAACTATGTTTTGCCAATGTTATAGCTAAAGAAGGATGTTATGCAAACATTTTACAAATGGATCTTCCGATGGAAGAACTGCATATATGGTTAATAATGAAA
This sequence comes from Ondatra zibethicus, assembly GCA_004026605.1. Classification (NCBI taxonomy): domain Eukaryota; kingdom Metazoa; phylum Chordata; class Mammalia; order Rodentia; family Cricetidae; genus Ondatra; species Ondatra zibethicus. Next base: position 31,560 of record PVIU01018088.1, read on the forward strand.
AGGAATTGTGGAGCATGATATAACTCTTTGAAACGAATTTAAGAGGATAAAATTTGCAGATAAATTTGCTGCAAACAGATCTGGCATGGTGACACTAAGGTAACTTTGCAAGGTGGAAAAGCCCTTACAATGAATTATAAAAGGACCCTACCTATATTAATTTGGGGTTGAGGATGTGTTTATGCTTTTTGCACAAAAAGAAAATAAAGTTGCATGAGATGACTGCATATACAGTAAAGGAGTGGCAGACCTGATGACATCATAGCTGCAAACACCCCCATAGAGGAGTTGAAAAAAGAAGTTAGAGAGGAGTCCTTGGTCCAGTCTTCCCTGCCCCCACAGAGAGGAGTGCCTGATCACAGGACCTGCTGCCTCCACTCTACACTGCAGGGTGCCATGCTGCACCTAGGGACAGATGCTGAGTTGCTTTCAGACACTTGGGACACACACACAGACCCAGAGGCCCTGCTGAGGTGACTACAATGATTACAATTTTCTGCAGTTTGAATCCTGTTTGCTTTGGAGCTAAAATGCAGACTGAACATTTTACTGTTTTAATCTTTGGGACACAGAACTGATTTTGATTAAAATATTGAACCCAAGAACTAAGATCTAAGCTTTCTACTTAGGGAAAGAAAGACTCAAAATAAGGAATGACTAAAACCCCTCTTCATTTAAGAAGGAGGCAGACTAAGGGTTTAACTGCTGTTCAGAGACTGGAACTGGTATTTGATAGCAGCAATGTCATTGTACTCTTAATGGTATTGACCTGATATTTGTAACTGCATAAAAGATGCTGAGGAAAGTTGGTACTGACCAGTAATGCTGAGAATTATGGTACTGACCTGATGATATTTGTAACTGCATAAAAGATGCTGAGGAAAGTTGGTACTGACCAATAATGCTGAGAATTATGGTACTGACCTGATGATCTTTATAACTGCATATAAGATGCTGAAGAAACTTGGTATTGACCAATACTGCTGAGAATTATGGTAGTGACCTGATAATGTTTGTAACTGCTTTTAGATATTGAGAAAGGCTTGACACACCCTATAAATGTTTGGGTTTAATGCATATATTAAGAATTTTAGATTTTGATACAACATAAAAAATTTAAGAGGTGCTCTAAACTAGCTGAAGAAACATTCTCAACTCAGGTGATCCTTTTCTCCTTTAAATAGGAGACTATAGCCTTTAGGAGCATGATTATTCATAAAACATAATTATTTATCCTTATAAGAAAGTATGGCTCTGAGACACAAAGTCCAAAGGTATCTCTCTCCATTAATGTCTTTTCTTCACAGAGATCAGCAGTCAATGACTAGTTTGAAGCTTCTTCTCCCCAGATTCCTAAGACAGGAGCTTGTATTTATGAATGCCTGTTCCTTTATTGTATAGGATTGTTTTGGCTATCCTGGGCTTTTTGTTTTTCCATATAAAGTTAGTGATTATTCTCTCAATGTCTGTGAAGAATTTTGTTGGGATTTTGATGGGGATTGCATTGAATCTATAGATTGCCTTTGGTAGAATTGCCATTTTTACTATATTGATCCTAGTAATCCATCAAAGGTCTGAGAAGGGGGATAATATTTCTTGAGTAGGCAGGAAGTACAATCAAGCAGCTTCCAAAATGTGCAATTGATGACAAATACAGCTGGCTACCTGGGCAATCACCCAAAGTCTCATTTGCATCATTGGAGCAACCAACTTTGGCTAAGGCCTAAAGTAACTGACAGAACATTTTCAGAGGCAGGATTTTTTTTCCAAAGTGGTCTTACCTTGTCTTGGCAAGGTTTGGCAGTCTTTTTCTTGTATCCTGTTTGTCCAGTCCAGATACTGTGCATTTTGTCAGTAGTTTGCCCAAAAACCAGTTTTTCCAAGAAGAAAACAAACTCCAAGTGGGGTGTCTTTGGAGCTCAGCATTCTCTCAGGAATAGATTGGTGCTACCAGGAGTGAAACTTAAGTTATTTAAATGCCATGTTCTACAGTTCTTTGAAGTGGTTGAAGATTACCTATCTATGCAGAATACAATCTTTATGTATCTAAAGAAGCTGATTAGTCTAACTATAAGTATGATAAACATGAATGACTATTGACCTATAATACTTAATACCTTTATAACTTAAAGATTAAGACTTCATGTTAGAATATTTAACAATCCTTAAACAACTGTGCAACAATTGAGGACAATGACCTCAAAATGTAAAGTATCAATGTACAAGTATCTTGATCAGAGGTGAAAACATATAATACAATATGATAAATATATCCTAAAATTGTATCAATATACAAAATGTCTTAAACTGAGATAGAAACTTTCCAAAAGATCGTTCTTCAGGGTTCCTGTTTCACATAAGATACTGCCAAATATCCTGCAGGACACAGAAAAAAGCAACTTCTGAACTTTACTAGTACAGGATGGAACAGATCTTCAAATTTCCTGCTTCATGGAAAAGTCTGCTGGATACTTTGGGCCTCAAGGTGAAGATGGATGCCCCAACATTACAGAAGAACTTTGGGTGACTGTCTAGGCAGCGAGATGTCTCTGTCAATTCTAGAGTTTTGGAAGTTGCTTACAATGTACTTCCTGTTATCTTGGGTAATAGTATATCCTTCTGGGGTCTTTAAAGAGTTGAAGACAAATAGTTACAATTATAGTTTTCCTTAGTTATGATAAAAGATAAATTAGATATGAAACTTTCCAGATACAAATAGACTATTGTAAATCTAATTCTTGCTTTATGTTTGTTTTGTTTAAATAATTTCACTATGTTAAAGTTTAAAATCTTCCTTTATTTAAATAGAAAAGGGGAGATGATGTGGAAGTCCTTCTGTATATGTTTTGCTTTTATTGGTTGATGAATAAAGCTGTTTGGGGCAATGGTTTAGCAGATAAAGTCAGGCTATAAGTGATATATAGAGAGAGTAAGTGAAGTCAAAGAGACACCATGTAGCTGCCAAAGGAGAAAGACTCCAGAATGCCAGAATCACAGCCTCATGTTGATACACAGCTTAATAGAAATGGGTTAATTTAAGATGTAAGTGCTAACTAGAAATACGCCCAGGACATTGACCAAACAGTGTTGTAATTAATGTAGTTTCTGTGTGATTATTCGGGTCTGGGCAGCCAGGAAACAAAAGAGCAGTTTCCGTGTATGTGTGTGTGTCATGCACACAAAGTATGAGTCACATTTTCCTTATCTACTTACTAATCTCAATGTGTATCTTGTTTGTTTCCACTTCTGTGTTATTGTGAATAGAGTTCTTTTTAAAAAATAATATTTTTTAAAACAATTTTTTCCTCATTTTACATACCTATCCCAGTTCCCACTTCTTTCCCTCCTCCTGCTCCTCCCACCTTCCACCCACCCCACACCCCATCCACTCCTAAAAAAGGATAAGGCTCTATACAGAGTCAACAAAGTCTAACACATCACTTTGAGGCAAGACCAAGGCCCTCCCCCCTATATCTAGGCTGAGTGAGGTTTCCCTCCAAAATGAATGGGCTCCAAAAAGCCAGTACCAGCATTAGGGATTAATCCTGGTCTCACTGTCAGTGGCCCCACAGACTTCCCCAGCCACACAACTGTCACCCACATTCAGAGGGCCTAGTTTGGTCCTACGCTGGTTCCCATGCTGTCAGTTCAGAGTCATTGAGCTTGCTTCCTGTGGATTTCCCTATCATGGTCTTGACCCCTTTGCTCATATTACTGCTCCCCCCTCTCTTCAAGTAGAGTTCTAATGAACACGAGAGTGCAACTGTCTCTTTGACCTACTGATTCCCCTTCCTTTGGATGCAAAAAGAGTTGCTAGACCATAGGGTAGCTTGATTTCTTTCCTCTTGAGGAACATCCAATGCTGCTTTCTACAGTGGCTGTATGAGCCATCCTCTTCCTTCAAACTGTGGGTTGCATTTACCTCTGAGTTATCGTGGTTTTTTGTGACAGCATATACCCAAAGAATAATTGCTCTTGTCAGATACTGCGTCTTTATAGTAATTTGATTTCTTACAGGCAATGGGAGAACAAACAACCAAATGGGTAGGACAAAAGAAAAACATATATGAATTTAGTAAATAAATTGATGGGAAAAGTATCAAGTATAAATCATAAATCAGAGACAGACTGATGTCTCCTTGTTTTTCACTGACAAAGGGTTGGTGTGTTGAGCGTCAACAGCTTCACTCTGAATCTTCTTCAGCCTCCCTCTCATTGTTCTACCTTTCCCCTTTGGCACATATTAGTTGTAAAAAATTATGGATTACAATATAACACTTATTTATGTGTGTGTGTGTGCGTGTTGGCCAGACAGATCAAAGGACAAAATCAGATATTATTCCCTAGGCCAGTTCACCTTGTTTTCTGAGTCAATGCTCATACTGACTTGGAGCTCACTCCCAGAAGAGCTGGGAAGCAAGCAATAGGTAGCTACCTGTCCCAGCTCAGCACTGTAATTACATGTGGGCACTGCCACACCCGACTTTCTTTAGTAGATTCTGTGGCTTAAGCTCAGGTCCATATACTTGTGTGGCAAGTCCTTTACCAGCTGAGCCATCCATCACCCTCATCCCCTCGTTGTGGCATTTTCAAGCATATATATAAAATGCATTTTGGTTATAATCACGGTTTCATTACCCCCTCAGATTCATTTCCCCTTTCCTGACTTTGTTGTTTCCCCTGGTAGTCCTGTTTATATTTCTATTTTATTTTGTTTTGATATTTTAGACATATGCCACATCAATATGACTATCTGTAGCTCTGCAGTGTCTTAAGGCAACAAAGAGGTGAAAGGCATGAGAGTCTTATAGTGGTGCTCTGCAGATGAAATCATCATTCTTTGGGGTGAAAATGGAAGTCATAGTATCCTATAGAGAATATCCAGGTACCAACAAATGCTGCCTTTAGGTATGAGACCAAAATTGAAAGTCACAAGAGGCCAATCTTTGAGCTTGTAAAATCTCTGGTCTTGGCACTAGTAAATTTGTTCTCAGCTTTTTTTCACACTACTTCCCTTTGAATAGGGGCCTTGTACAGTCTCTGAAGCTCGGTTATCTCCTGCTTATAGATATAGACATCCATAATGCCATCACTTAAGCCCACAAGAGACGATGGGGGCAGAACCAAGGCTGTAACATGGTTATTGTAGTTTTATAATGAGTGCACAGTGTTCCTGGATGTCAGTGAAAGTTATTTCGATAGGATGCACCATGTTACACAGAGAAAAATAGAACCATTCTTCTTATCCACAGAACCGTAAAGAAAATTGGACCCAGGATAAGGAGATTCAGTCTCTCTGTTGACTCATGATCTACTCACCTCCCTGTTCAGAGCTGTGTTTTCAGTGCTCTGAAGCCTGACCTGTCCATATAAGTGGAACTATCATTATAACTGGCCAATCTGCTTTCCACATGGCTTCCTTTCACCAGGGCACACCCCATGTCTGTGAATAAGCCACTGTACAAAGGGCACACCCATTTTCCCTGGGCAGTTTTTCTGAAGCCCTGCTTTATCATTCCAATGAAATTTGTTTGAAAAACATTGCAATTATCTGCTAGTGCCTAGGGTTAAAACAACCTCATTGTTTTGAGGTTGACATTCAGGATGGACCACTTTAGCTAGTCTCCTGTCAGCCTGTGATTGGACTGGTGAGCCCTGCTACTGCCAAGGCAGGAATCCAGTGAGGAAACACTATCCTTTCCTGTTATGGTCACAGCTACTGCCTTATCTCACACAGGAGAGCAGTGTTGGAGGCTTAATCCTATGGACACCTATGCTTGTGCTTAACCATCCGGAGAATGATTCAAGCTCTCTGTGCTCATTATCCTCCATCCCGACTCTTATTCTCCCTGATTATAAGAAGCCCCCGTTTCAGAATCTCAGGTTGGATAGGTTTTGTGTGATGGGATTTGTCCTCCATAATGAAAGTTACCTTTGAAAGTATTTATAAAGCACTTCTTCTCATCCACTGTGGTCACATAAGATCATTTGTAGTTTGTTTAAAACGTGATTTGTTGAGGCAGAGTCCACTCCACAACTGGCGTATTGATCTGCCTTCTCTCTGTGCTTTCCCCAGTCTCCTCTTTTTCCTTTCTCTCTTTTCTTCTTTCTCCTTATTTTTATTATTTTTTTGTGAGCCTTCATGATAATAATAAAGTCTCATTTATCGCCAGGTTTCTTCAGATGAATGAGAAAATGCATTTTTCATGATATAGAAGCCATATTGAACTCATGTGCAGGAGTGTTTCTGTCTTTGCGTGTTCATGTGTAGTGGCTTGTGAGGGACATTTAAATTGGACAGATAAACTGGCTCTTTTGGTAAATTCTAGGCTGATATTTGTGTGTGGAAAAAAGATTACACTGTCATTATTCATATGGCTTAAGAGTAGAGGGTTTGCATTTACTGGATTGTTTTAACTTTTAGAATTTTTAAGATCTAATTTAGTGGTAGAGAGGTAGAGTCCTTGCCTGGAATGCACAGGGCCTTGGGTTCCAATCAAGAACTATAAAGAAAATCTATGTTTTATGAAATTTATAATTATCAGATAAAATAAATTTACCTTTACAGGAACTATTTAGGACAAAATTAACAATGATAGACTGGGACATAAAAGTTGTCCATTTCAAAGAGTTCATTAGGTAAAAAACAATAAAATACCAAGCTGAAAGCTTCAGTGGTCTGCGATTGTTGTAGCTCATCATTTTAAAAAGAGATGAAATGTTTTCATTTCTAGAGAGTTTCTGAAATCCACAATTCACATGCAATTAAAAATAAGTAGTAGGATTTACTTTTCTCTAGATTTCATTTTTTTGAAATTTCAAACCTAGAGAGTAATGCTATATGAACAGAGAAATGATTACAGGTCAATCATTCTTAATCTAAAAATATAATACCCCCCCCACAGAACTTGGAACATTTTGTGCTTCAGCATGGTGCCCAAAATAGGAAAAATCCTTATTTGGCCTCACATGATATGATGTAGTCATGAATCTACAAGCAGACTATGCCTGTAAGGTATGCATAAAACACAAATTAGTTCTATGTGCAGACTTAAGTCTCATCTCCAACATATCTATTGTTATATGTATGTATGTGCATGTTCCCAAATACAAACCTCCTTCTATCAGATACACAGGTAGCACTAAATATTTCTAATAAAAGACACTCAACCTGTAGTATATATTTATTCTCTGTGCTAAAAATGGCTAAAATCTAGCCATACTTGACTTTTTCATTTCACTTGCTTATTGAAGAATGATCAACACCAACAAGAGCGACGGCAACAGAGGGAAGACAAGGCACGTGCCATGCTCTTGATTCCTCAGACACCCAGAGGTTCTGAACCACTCCCAGGGACAATCCTAGAAATACCCAATTTGGGACATTTTTTCCCACATTTGGTGTTCACAGAGTGTGTTCAGTTAGGACAGTGGCTGAAATTCTGAGGAAATTTAAGGTAAAAGAGCAAGGCAACAGTTGAGGGGTTGGAAATTGTTATATCTGAAGGAAATAAATTATTTCCCTAGAAGGATGATTTCAACAGGACACAAACTTATTTTAAAAAAAGAAACCTTCAGTGCTCCTTTCAATGTCTGTAGTGAGATTTCTAAGCCTATTAGCCTGGGAATAAAATGATTTGATCCACGCTGTACTACCTTCTGATTTTCTATACTATGCCCATGGGAAATGCCTTTTTCTAGTGTGTTATTTCACTTTCTCATTCTTCCAAAGCTCAATTCAAGTTTCTGTTCCTTTAAGAGTTTGAAAATGACCTCTTAGATTGCTTATTCAACAGCTTGGCCTTTGAGTGCTGTATGCAACAATAATGACTCTAAGAGTTGAAAGACAGACCACATAGCAATTTTGGGGGGAAATGAAATTAAATTTTTTGCAAAATTAAAGTAGAAAAATATTTTAATTGCTCAATAAAATAAGAATGTCTAGGACTACACATGTTATCATAATCTTAGGAATGAAAATGTATTTGCCAGACTCTGTCATTGTCTTTCTCAACATTCAGTTTAAGTCTTTTCCATGTTGACTTTATTCTCAGACATATTACTACTTCCCTGATAATGTTAGGGGTTTGAACTTAAATTCATACAAAGATATTCTCTCTTCCAGTAGTATAAACTCAGGACCTGGATTGACTCTCATTAGTTCAAGATACTATTCAGCATCTTGGTTGAAGAAATGGCTTCATTGTTTGTGGGTTCTCCATCTGCCAACTTTCGCCGCCACATTCAGAGAGTCTGGTTTGATCATATGCTCATTCAGTCCCAGTCCAGGTGGATTGGTGTGCTCCCATTAGTTCAGGCACACTGTCTCAGTAGGTGGACCAGCCCCTCACGGTCCTAACTTCCTAACTCATCTTCTCCCACCTTCTGCTCTTCACCTG